>JANSTW010074116.1:0-10106 GCA_027564275.1 Diadocidia ferruginosa | reverse complement strand
TTTCTTTTTAAGGATAATTAAGTATAAAAATAAATAAGAATTTGAAACCGACAGTTTTATCGGTAATAAATCGGCCAATTCCCGTTATAATGTTTTTGTCGATATATCGAAAAATATCGATATTTTTTGAATGTCGATATATATCGATATTTTTCAATATCGCACAGGGCTAGTTATTCTTTTTTGAATATCGATTAACTATGCAATTATTTATATATAAATAATTTAATTTATAAATATATCTTTGAATCTTATAATTTAATTTATATATTACCATTGATTGATATTTATTTTTATATGGTAATATCACTTTGAAAAGCCATCTATTGAGTTGAAGCATCAACAGACGTATTCTAGTTGGTTTTTTGTTGTTTTTAGGGTCAAAGCCATCTTTTATTCGATGAAAACAACGACAACTGATAGTACTGTTTATATACAAAGAAATTACATATAAAACTGTACACGATGAAATGTGGACACGTGGTTTTCATAATAACTTAAGTGGTTTACTGCTGCCCAATAAAATTTAAGAACGCAACTGAAGTCTGCAGTGTAAATATTTATGTCAGAATTAGTTTTTGTATATAGTGAATCTCATCTAAAAAAATATGGAATTTCCAGCAATGTTCAAGTTTGTTTCCTCTCGTTAAACTTATCAGCGATCGGACAAACTTTGTATGGCTTCTCTGTGTAATTCTATAGTGAATGTTTTTTTTCATCACCTCAACTAAAGCTATTTTATTATCTTCTTCGTTGTTTTTTGTAGTGTCTTTATTTGTCCAAATCTATACAAAATTTCCGCTTTGATGGATGAATCCACAATATTAATCTTCGTAAACAATTGATATGATTAAATAAAATAATTCGAATAAAAAAATTTGAATATTTTGAATGAATAATAATTTATTAAACAGAAATAAATAAATATTTTTTTAAACCACAAATATAGGAATAAATATAATTCAAATGCAGATTTTGACAACAAATTTATGTTCTTATTGTGTATTATATTGTATTGCATGCACCATAATATATGCTATTTTATATACAAAGTTTATTTCTTTTACGTCTTCTGAGATGCACACACAATAATATTATTATATAATAGGTAGGTAATGCATCTTTCGCAAATTCAAACTTTTATTTAAATATTTTTTTTATTTTTTATAAATTTCCATTTATAGCGCATTTTAACTTATATATTTCGCAATGTTCAAAATATTATATAATAATACCTACCTATATGTGGATATTACAGCACTATATAAGCATAAAATTCAATAAAAGTCTATTGAATTTTTTAAGGAAAAAATTCTATAAAATTTTATTCCAAAATAGCAGAAGATGAATTGAGGACTTTATATAATATATTGTAATATAGCAAGGATTTCGTTTAGCTCGTCTCATTCTGTGCCTTGTAAATTTAAATTTGTTCATAAATCTTGTTTTGTGTGTTTAAACATAAATATATTGTCACAATTTAAACATACTATAAGTGTAGCATATAAATATAAAGTGTTTGCTCTGTATTTTTTTTTTCGAGAATGAATTGATGTTCAAATGTTATCTTATTGGGAATATCAGAGAAAAAAGAAATGTTTCAAAGGTAGATACACATTACACAAGCCAATTGTAATTTGTATAATAGTAATAATAATAATAATCAAGTCCTTTAATCTTTTGTATATTATTATATATGAAATACATTATACAATGAAGGAAAATGTGGATTTAATCCCAGATAAATAATCCTTAAAATGTTTACACTACACTAAATTATACAATGCAAATTGGTTTATTGAATTTACAAGTTTTTGTCGTAGGTTTATACTTTATATTTATTTATATAGTAAAATGTATATACCTATATGGACGATATTTGCTTTGAAGTTATATAATACATAATAATGGTAAACTTATAAACTTAGACATGGAGAATTACATATTCTATATATCTTTGTATATATGTAGACTTTAATACAATTAATATTTTATTAGATGCTTATAGAATATTGTTACTGTTAAGTTTGAAAAAGGATTAATATAAGAGGATTTAATTTACATTTTAAAATAATAAATAATTTTAAAGTCTAAAAGTTAATTTTACAAATAAAAAAAATGGTAAAATTTTTATATATTCTTCTACTACCAATCGATATAGTAACAGGATACCTATAATAATCATTAGAGATATAGGGAAGACAGGAATAATTCCGAAAAGAGTAATTTATCAGTTTTATATATTTGTTAATAAAATAATACAATTTCTTAATATTTAACTGATTAAATTTAATATTAACACGAGTAATATTTTCATTAGGCTTAATTAACATAGAAATTAGAAAGGATAAATGACTTGTGCATCATCAGCGAATTTACAATACAAATTGTTAAAACGACGTTGCTGCCAATAGTGGCTGCAGATTTTTATTTACACCTGCTGCATCTGCTTAACCTGCTCGAGTATATTTACTGCCTTTATCGATTTCATTGAAAACCTTTCAAAATAATCTTTAACTGTCACTTGATCATTTCATTTTCCCCTTTAAAATAAGCCTAACCACAAATCGTTACGACGACGAAAACATTTTTAAATTCATTACAGATATCGTTTTTATTAAAAACTTCTCAAAATAAAATTTTACAATCATTCACTCATTTCGAAAATATTTTTAAAAGATGCGCACTATTTTTCCGCTTTAGATAAGCCTAATCACGAGCTGCAATGACAATGGGAACATTTTTAAATTAAAAAAAAAAATTGTTTCTGTTAGACTTCCTGCAATCTTCTGCTTGCCTGTTACTTTTAGTAAATATTACTATAAAAAAATCTTTAAACATTTGTATGGTTTCTCTAAGAAAAGACTTGCGAGCTTCGCCACATTAAGCATAAATTAAAGCCAAAGAAGCGAGTTCAGATAAAGCTTAGGGGGAGAAGCTTCTCGCAAAAAATTTGTAGCTTCAAAAACTGGAAAAACATTTGTATGGCTTACTTGCAAAAAATTTGCGAGGTGTTTCGCCGCATCAAGATCTTAAATATGAAGCCCTAAACCATTATCCTACATTAAGCCAGCAAGAGCGAAGCTCCTCGCAAAAAAAATTTCGGGAAGACATATGAATGTTTTTCGATTTTTTGCTAGAAATTTGTTTTACTAAAAGCAACAGGCAAGCAGAATATAGCAGGAGGTCTAACCCTCTTAATCAGTTTTTTTGAAATTTAAAATTGTTCCTGTTGTTGTAGCAGCTCGTGTGTAGCCTCATTTTAAGCGGAAAAATGATACGCATCTTCTTAAAATACTTATTAAATTATCGGTTGAACGTTAAAGATCATTTCATCGAAAGCGAGTTGTAGGGAATTTAAAATGTTTTCGTTGTGATAGAGATCTGTGATTATGCTTATTTTAAATGGACGATAACTCGACATCTTTTTAAAATACTCGCAATGATCTAAAGATACTCAAAGTATTTTTAGAGAACTTGCGTGAGCAAAACATACTACAGTCCTTGGGTATTCTTATTATAATGGGAAAAAGAGGACGCCTCTTATAAAAATACTGGCGCATTTATCGAGTAATTGTGAAATATCATTTTGAGAAGTGAAAATTATTTTTTTGAAGCAATACTTTTAGTTGCTAAGATTCCATATACGTTAAAAATAATATATTCAAAATAATTTGTAGAGTTATAGAATATATATGGCCAAGTAATAGGTTTGCAATACTAATGTTATTAAAAAATAACATTAATATATTGCTTCAGAAAAACAATTCTTTATAAATTTATTATTTAATGAGAATTAGCAAATATTACATATTATTGCTAAAACGAAGATCGCTTTATATAATATAAAAGCAAAAAGCGAGATTAGAGTTTTTCAATTTCTATATATGTATTTATATAATAAACAAATATTAGCTTAATTCATAGTTTTATGTAATAAATTTTTATTGTAAATATCTATTGTCGCAACTGTAGTGTCTTGATAATAATTAATGGACAATAGAAAGAAGTTTGTAATAAAATCATTAAGAAATTATAAATTTCTTTTATTTTAAATTTTATTATTGATTTGCATAATATAATTTCTATATAAAATATATTTCGAGATATGTTTTATAGTTTTCAAAAATTAAGATGTTACCATATTGTTTGCGTTTTTGTTTGCATTTAGAAGAAAGAAAATAATTATGATAATAAATTTCAAAAAAGGTCACACATATTATATTATGATTATATGTATGCATAATATGGCTATATAAAATGTATGCCGAATTCAATGCTACATATTATGTTTTCATGAACAACAAAAAAACATCGCATTCATGCATATTGAATATCAATAAATAAAAAAGATTAACCTCTTATTATTTAAGATAATGTATATATTTTGCCATGTATAATGATACCAATGTATTATGTTAATGGATTACAAGAATATACATAATATATTCTTATAATGATTCTCATAATACATATAATCTCATCATATCAATTCTCCATTTTATATACCAATAAATTATATTTGTGTCGTAAATTTATTTTTATGCAAAGTATAATTAAAAAGCCGTTACATGTAACTACTTTAATTCATGAAAATAGAAAAAAATATATTTTATTTTGGTTCAGCGAAATGCATTATAATTTGAAATTTATATATTTTCGTTTCTATATGGTGTCTCTATTTCTATAGTAAGTACCACACCATATCATCGCACATCTTTAACTTTTGGTATGCGCTTAGCTGCTGATGGTACAAAGAGCAACAATATAGCAGGTAACTCTTAAGTGAGTCAAATTTGTTTATTTAGTACACACTCCAACTATTTGTTTTGTGTTTTTTTTAAAACATCTTTTGCATATTTTAAATTTTATATGCAACATACTTATTAATATAGGTATATGTAGGTATAAATATATATAACTAGTTAATATATTATAACTACATTCATTTTTATCAAATTTTTAAATTAAATTTATATAAATGATGGCAAGTGTGAACTGGAAACTGTATATATGTTACGTAGGAATATGTAGACTATAAGGAGTAAACGAATTTTTGGGTCAATATATAATTAATATGATCATCATTATCGTGACCTTTACTCCAAAGCCAGGAAGCATATATACGGACCATTTTCCCCTATTTTCAATTCAATTCAATTCAATATTTATTAAGAACATATAATAAGATTTCTCCATTTAAAAATGCACAGCAATTTGATCAAAAAAAACCCATCAATAAATACAAGAAACACCCTTCACCAAAGCCTCAGCCACACTGAACTTAGCTCAACCAACTCCAAGCAAGTAGTACAGAACATTGTGAGGTTTAAATTTATAAGGGAAATCAGCACTTAAAAGAATCTATAATAAATAAATACATACAAAACCGCAAGCACCTATATGAATTTACAGCTGAGTTGCGAAATATTCGCGACAGCGTTTTTTAAATAAATTTATTGTCGTAGACGAAGATGACAAACGGGAAGATTGTTTCAGAGGCAAGCTCCCTTAACTAAGAAAGAATTATGCAGTTGTTTAGAATTAGATAGGGAACATTTAAGCGTTTACTTTGCAAACAGATTGTCCAAAACTAAACATTTCAAGCAAATACGGTGGTTGTCGCGTTTAAATAATTTTGTAGATAAACAAACAGGTTTTGTATTGTAAATAATTCTCAATATTGCAACCAAAATTTGTTTAAAATAACCGAAGGAAGCATATATACTTGTATCAGTATTGTTATTAAACAAAATAGACCATTTGAGTTAACCCACTCCGAGATGCGATGAAGATCGGTATTAAGATTAAGAATCGTGTCAGCAAAATTCTTTGGCAATCCCGATATATATAACTGGAAATCATCCGTATACAGATGAAATGAGCAATATTTGGGAACACATCATTTATGTATAGCGAAAAAAACAGAGGACCTAAGACGGAACACTGAGGTACGCCAGCACTAATATTTATGTGTTTTGAAGAACAATTATATTAATGCTAACGTATTGGTATCGATTTGAAAAATAAGATTGAACAAGTTTAATGGCAGATGATGAAAATTGAAAAATGATGAAACCAGACTGCATGGGAGACAACAAATTGTTTGATTGACATATTTGATTCTTAATTATGACTTCTAATATAATAAGATAATAAACTAATCGGCCGAAAATAACGTAAATCTGACGGGACGATAGTTTTTGAACAGGTATGATTTTAGCAATCTTCCAATAAGATGGAAAATTAATGTGTTGAATAAATGAGTCAAGGAAATATAAAAAAAACAAAATTATCACAAGTGGTGATCCTACGCAGTTAATATTATTAACTGTATATGTATATTAACAACTTGTAATAATTTTGGTAACCTTTTGAATAACCAAATTCAAATAGAGCCGATAAAAAAAACATTAAAAAGCGGAATTTTTACACTTTCACAAAATAGTCCGTTTTTTGTGCTTTATCCAGAATTTTTTCAAAATAATTTTATTTTATTCTTAGATTTGTACTGTTTATCTATCAGGAGATGACTTTCATAATATATATTTTATATATTATATTTTAAGAACGAAAATTCCAAATTAAAAAAGGGTCCCGGCAATTTGACCATTTTGAGTTTTGACCTAAATTAAGACTTGTACTATTTACATACATATATCGTATGGATTTTGTTTATGTATAGTAAAACGTGGCATATATATATATTTTTTTGTATAGAATAATTTGAAAATTTAGAAACACGGCTATCGGTCAACGAAAAGTGAATATTTTTGCCAGCTTTTCGACAAAGCCATAGCTAGCGATATAATATTGTTTATTATTACTTATTATATTTTCAGCTATTTTTCCTGTACTTGTAACTAGAAAAACAAATTTCAGTTTATTTTAAAATATTATCTGTAAAATTCAAACATATTTTTATATAATTAATCATAATATATACCTATGTATATGGTTTATATTACATACTTTTATTATTACAACAAAAATTAATAGAAATAAATTGTTAACAGTTTGTTTTAATAAAAAATCATAATATTTTTCCTTCATTGCGTAAAAAAATGTTTTCTGTCCAATAAACGAGATTTTTTGTTTATAATTTTTTAACACGATCTTTTAGAAAGGAACAATAACTCGAAATATACGCATCCTTATTCGGTTTGTCCAATTTTAGTTTTGTATTTACAGTAACCGGTATATCTAAATGTGATAAGTCATCAAAATTTTCATTTACTACTGGAATTGATTGTTCTTCTACGACGATAGGTTGATCTTCTTCGGGTGGAGGGGACGGTGATGGATTCGATGTTAAATCAACTACTTTCACGTTATAGGATTTGGCCACTTGTTCGTACAATGGATCGCCTGGCTTAATTACTTTAGTTGAATTATCGTCAAAAGTTATTATAAAGTTTTGAAGCTCTTGTTGCGGTTGAGCAGCTGCAGAATTTTGATATTGTTGGTTTTGAAGAAACAGTTGTTGTTCTTGCAGTTGAAGTTGTCGTTGTTGTTCTTCTTCCTCTTCTTTTTGTTGTCGAATTAATTCTTGTTGTTGGCGAATTAACTCTTGTTGTTGCTGCTGCTGCAATTCTAATTGATATTGTTCCTCTCGTTGTTGCTGCTGGATCTGTTCCTGCAATAAATATTTATTATCTTCCTCTAATTGTAGCTGTTGTTGTTGTTGCAATTGCAGTTGTTGTTGTTGTTGTTGTTGTTGCTGCTGCTGTATCAAATTATTGTCGTTTTGTTGTTTGTAGTAAATAATTTGAGTTGTTTGTTGTTGTTGTTGTTTTTGAGGTTGTTGAATAAATTTCTGATTTTTCGTATTTGGTTGAACAATTTTTTGACTTTTTTGCTGATGCTGATTTATCGCTTGTTGCCCTTGTTGAGCGTATCTTATATTTGTCGTTTGCTGCTGCTGCTGCGGCTGCTGTGGTTGGTGTTGTTGTTGTTGGACAACACGTTTCTTCTTAGTTTGTTGCAATTGTACAACATTATTTTTTGTTGATACTGCAGTTGTTGTGGTTGGTTTGATCAATTCACGTTTTCGTTTATTTTCATCAGCACTAGTTAATGTCTTAGCTGTATTTACCTCATTAACCATCCAAATTTCATCTTCGATTTGAACATATTTTACCTGTTGACTTGCAGACGCACTATCAGGTGTTATAACGTTATTCTGTGATGTTGGTAAAATATAATTGTTTGTAACTGGACTTTGTTGCGGTTGTACCAACGATGCTATCGGCAATTCTTGAATATTTGATGGGGGCATAATCCAAAAACCCTTTAAAACGTTATCTTCGGTACTTGGACCGGGCACGTTTACACCAGACATTAACCACAGACCGGAAGTATTAAGCGTTGTATTTGTCTCAGCTTCGTTTATAACAATATGCTGATTATTTGGAGCTTGAATCCAAAGATGAGGCAATAGAAATTGATCCTTATTGCTGAAGGTATCGACGAAACATGTATGCAAATGAACGACCAGCTCACGTACTAATCTAAATCTAGTCCCACATCTTGCACATCCGTAGATATTAATTGTATTTATATCGACGACATTATTAGGTTGTTGATGTTGTACCTGTTGTTGTTGTTGTACCTGCTGCTGCTGAACTTGAGGTGTTTGAACAATTACTTGTTGTCGTATTTGTGGTTTTGAACATTCTACTAAATGTTCAGTTACATCTTTGACATGCAGAAAAGTTTCCTTACACTTTGCACATTGATACATTTGATTTTCGGCCTCAACCGGAAGTGGTTCTGGTTCATGTTTAGGTTCGATTTTTCGCCGTATCAACTCTTCGAATTTTTGTTGTAAATTGAAAGTGCCCGTCAGTATTTGATTACGATGATACAGTTCAATGTGATCGACTAATACAGGTAAATCGTAAAATTCGCTGGCACAAAAACAACAACTGTACTCATTGAAATTGGGCTTATTTTGAGCCAGCTCTTTATACAGTTGTTCGATAAATTCGACAACTTCTTTTATCGGATCTTGTACGTAATCCATGTTTCTCCTTGCCGTATTTTCTCGCCTATTCCAATAATTTCGATGTGAAGCAGACCCGACAAATTATACAATTAAACTGTAAATGTACATGCAATTTTAATATAAATTTAATTTTATTATATAAATAAACTCTTCATTTCTTACTTTTTAGATAAATTTTATCATAAAATTTAGGATAGACAAGCATAATTCTTCAATTTTTATCAAAAAATACGTAAAAAATCATTCAAATCACAATTTTTCTTACAAAAAAATGACAGCCAAATAAAAGCCAAACTTATGCCCCTGCAAGCAAAAAAGACATCGCTAAAAAATGTCGTTCAGTCGCATTTTGCACAATGTAAACTTAACGAAGCAGTTAAGTATATACATAAGTATTATTTTGTTAAGTACGCGCCTTTATTTAAATTCAAATAAATCTGTATATATATTCGAAACACGTTGGTGAGTTTATATGATTCAACATATTTTTATTTATAATATGTTTATTATGAATTGATTTATTTATGATAATGATTTGATTGATGAATAATAATGTTTATTAATGTTGAAAATTTTGTTTCCTTTAGAACAAATCATGTTTCTTCTAAAAACAAATAATCCAAAAATTAAACTCAGCACATAAAACTCGTTTCGGGACCTATATACGTCCGCTCATCATCAGTATGTTTGAGAAAGGAGTTTTAAGTGCTGAGAAAATTGGTAAAAAAGATGAGCTTTTTGAGCAACTCCATTTTGAATATTTGGCGGAAATTTCGAATATTGAAGTTGTTAGTATTTATATTTTTTAACCATTTTCCTATAGTATATTTAATATCCTAAAAAGCGACAAATTTTTATAAGATCGGCTAGTATAGTCATAGAAAAATTACAAAAGAAACGAAGAAATTTTAAATTTCTTCCTTGCCCGCATTTTTGCAAATTCGCTGAAGAAAAAAAAATGGCCGGACATTGAACTAAAAGTTTAAACAACAACGCATGCGCAAAAACTTTTTTTGACCTAGAACGCATGCGCAAAAACTTTTTTGACATGTACGCGGCGAACGACTTTGCAACATATGTTTTTTCGCCAAATATCTCC
>JANSTW010074115.1:0-20070 GCA_027564275.1 Diadocidia ferruginosa | reverse complement strand
CTGCGATTGCTGTAGAAATCAGTTTAATTCGTTTATTTTTTTCATCAAAATCTGTTGATCTTAGATTTTGAAAAGATAAAAAATATAGTCCACAATTTTTTGTCTGTTTTCTCACTTTTTTTTTAAATTCCAGGAATTCGTTATGGAATCTTTAGGGGATGTAAAATCAGCCTAATTAAAACAGCATAGAAGTAACGGTTTTTTAGAAAACCTACAAAACTAACATACGCAATACGCTGGTATTAATGTGAAATTTAAATAATAATAGAATGATTTATTTAAAAATAAAATATACTTAAGTATTTTGATAATAATAAAATTCATATTTTAAGATATTTATCATATCCGGAACAACAAATGTAACTACTTAATAGAGAGAAAAATTATTTTCGTATATGACCTAAACATTATTCTTATATATAAATATATAATGACACATTTTATTTATATAACTTCTTTATTATTTGCTGTACAGTATACAAGGTACATACCAGTATATAAATATAAAATTAATAATAATTATTAATCACCTATTACTCATAGGTATAATTTTATTTTAATTTCAAAAATTTAAATAAAATAATTGTATAAAACATATACAAAATCTTGTGTTTTTTTCTTATATTATAAATTTTATAACTATTAACTTTACATAAATGCAAATTTTAAGAAAATTTATAAAATAATAATTGTGTTGTTCTTATGCGCATTTATAATCAATATGTATATGTAATCATATTCTTGTTAAAATGTTTAATGCATTTATTAAAAAAAAAATATTGATATAAAACGAATGCAAAAATACATATTATATTTTATATATATAGTTGGTAGTCAATATTTACTAAATATAATTTTTTTTAAATATCGACTGCCTAGGTCTAATACCCCGAATCAACCAATTTTTTCGAAATTTTATTTTTGGTGATGACAAATAAGAATACATTAAAAATAAAATTTCGAAAATATTGGTTGATTCGGGTTGATTAGACCTAGGCAGTCGATATGTACATTGTACATAATACATATATACATAATATAAGAGGTGACCATAAGTGGTAAATAACTAAGTTTTTTTTATTTGTATTTACAATATAATGTATGTATGTCATCGCAAAACGATATTTACTTTATGTCATTATTTATAATTTTGATTTATTTAAATAATTTAAATTCAGTTTGTATATTGGTTTTATCGCATGTTAAATTTTCTCATATAATTTTAAAAATAAACAACAATTTTTAAACAGAGCTTGTACCTATATAATGTGTCATTTGCATAATAATATATATATTTAAGATAAGCTCTCCTTACATTGATTTATGCGACAATATATTATATGAATGTTTCAGTGACGAATGTTGAAAATATTTTAATAATCGTATAAACAATTAACTCTTGTTGTTTATATCTTTTTTATCTATGTATATGTGTATATATTAAATTCTAACTATATGTTTCTAATTGAGTGAACAAAAGAGTTTTTGGGCATCGATCTATAAACAATATATAATGCTGAAGTTTTTCCAATAACAATCTGGAATGTTGTCGTAGTAAAATAACAGTAAATTTAACGTCCGATTTTAAAAAGTGACCGTTTCTGAAATTTGAATCAATGCAGCGACTATGTTTTTTTATTTCTTTTCTTTCTTTTATGTTTTTGGTAATATTATCACCTTTCCAAAAAGTCATAACTTCGATTATATATGATTGTTTAAGTACAGCAATCTCAGCAAAAGTCGAAAAATTGAAAAATTTGCTCTAAGTCGGTAAGGGTATTTGAGTAATCGAATACTCATAGAACGATTTTTTGTTCATCTAGGGGTCTCCTATAATCTCTTAAAAATTTTTGCGCACCTAACTGAATCACCCTGTATAATTTATTCTGTTGTTGTTTTATTGCGTAATATAGAGTAAAAGATGAATTTATTAGGTGAATTGAACACACTGAATAGTCGTCACTAAAATTGTTAAATAAATGTAAGTATGTTTTATTTTTTAATTTCTTATTGTACTGTTTCCGGCCCTAAAATTCCTAACAAAAAACTATTTATAGTTTTGTAATACCTAAATGTGTTAAAAGGGTAAAGAATTTAGAAAGATAATATGGAGAAAAACGAAAGATTTGTTTTAGACGGCGAACCTTTCATTTTTCAGTTGCAGCAAAAATTTAAGCATTAGGCAATAATAACTGACGGATTATAAATATATTAAGTTATACAAGTTTTGAATTAGTATAATCGGTGTGTGTTATTAGTTTCTTTAAATATTCACATTATTTAAAACAATATTATTAATTAATTAATAATTTATTAATTTAATTAATTGTAAATAATACTATAAATGTTACGTTACTAATTTATTATTAAGTTTTTCTATATGCGCTTATGGGCAAAAAACCTTAAATTTTATCTAAAAAAATTAGATAATTATTTATTTATAGTTAGTAGGTGGATATTTTAACGATAATCCGTATGCAGATTTGCATCAATTTACTGTATATATGCGTTTGCAAATATATGTGATCAATTTGTCAAGATTGAATGTCAAAGCTATATATTATGTATATTATAGGCATTCACAATTTCATTTGAACAATATTGACATAGGTATACGCACATTTGCTTGCGCTCATATAAAATATTATATGTTTATGCCGCCGCCAAACCGCAAAGATATACACTTACGTTTACTTGGTATTATTTATTTTGTTAGTATATGTAAACAAAAAGCAGAAAAAAACTACAAAAAAAAATTAAAATGCTCTCGTTTTGCTGATCATTAATTATATTATATTCATATATAATATCTTTTACACTCTGAACATGTAAAATGTGAGTTTCAAAAAAGGTTAAAGACTGACCCAGCTGGCGCGCGCAAGACGAATCAGTTCTCACGCATTAAATCTTGTTTTTATATGGAAGTTTTAACTTATATATATATAATATATTATATTTTAAAAACAACACGTATTTATGGATTGTGTTATTTAAATATTATTCGCTTTAAGAGTTATAGCATAGAGGAATCACAAAATGTTTTATATACCAAGCTAAAATATAAATTGAAGTAATCTCGCTTAAATATGTTGTTGTTTTTTGTTATACATAAAAACTTTTGAATAATTTGAATATGGTATCAGTTTAGGTATGCAACTTTTGATGTTTTGTTTTAAACATATAGATAAACTGTAGAAGAATCAACATAGAATTAGCTTTGTTCATAATATATTTATTTACAAGAGTTTATAAAAAAAAATTATGGTACAAAGTTATCGCGAGTTGTAGAAAATTTTATAAGATGCTTCCATAAAATATATAAATTAAAAAAAGAAATAACATTGTTATGCAACAAGAGGAAAATATATTTTAATTGATAACAATATCGTATTTTATAAATCTCATAGGAATACATATAAACACGTATACCTATATAATATTATAGAAGCAAATCTAATTCATACTATAGTGTATTTTCTTAACGAATTTTATTGCATAAGATAAATTTGTTTGGCATGATTTATATGTGTAAACTATGTATGTTATGTTTGGAGAACCTGCGGTAAACTTTTACGTGTCCTACGCTATTCATATAAAAGTTATTTTTTTAATTTCTTGATTATTTAGGATTACAGATAACAATATAAATATATAATAAATTTAGTTGAATTGAAGCTAAAATTTAGTGCGAATTTTAACCAATAAATGTAAATCATAACTATTCATATTTTCAAATGTAATTAATTTAATATATACTCTTATACCATATAATAGCAACATTTATAAAGTCACATAAGTAGTTAACAGAGAATTTATTAAAAATATTTTTATCACAATCACGTCATCTATATATAGGCATATTGTTTACTAACTATTATATTAGATTAGAAAAGCTGTTGAAATTTAAGTTTGGTTTTAGAAATAAACAAGAACAAAAAAGAAAACCACCAACCAAATAAATGAATAATGCAACATAAAACCGCAACATAAACTTTTCATTTTTTTTATGCTCAACAATAGATATTTATAAATGGTGCACATAGCCACAACAATATATTATGGTGAATAGTAAAAAAAATAAATATATAAATAATATACATGATACATGAATGTACAAAATATTTATATAAAATACGAATAACCGAACAGCTCAGAGCCAATTCAGTGCTTTACTTATATATATATATATTGACATAAAGCGTGGAAACTGGGTCATTTTAATAGCACCACAGAGTTTGGTTGATTTTTTTTTAGTTTTTCTAATATATAGGATTTTCAATGTTCCATATATATATATAAATATATTCTGGCTGGTGTATAATAAATATATTCATATTATGTTGAAATGAATGCCAATAAGTATAATATAAAATAAGCTTTGCTCATGTAAATATTTTTTTATTTTTAGTAATATACCTATATACCTATAATGGATTATTGCTGATTCAGTCACGAATATAGATCGATCTATTGTAAAGCAATTTAATAGAGTTGTTTTAGACATCATTAGTTTTTTTTTTGATCCAACTTTAAATTAACAAAAGAATTTTTAGTTTGTGGTTTTTAGCTGTAGCTAGGGATTGATTTTTTTAAACTTTGATATGGGAAAAATATAAATTATATTATAATATTGTTAGGTACTCGCGGTTAAAGCAAATAAATTGATTGGTTTTAATGACCACAGATTTTTTTTAATGAATTTATTTTATTAAATCATAATTTTTGTATATTTTATCTAATAATAATTCATCAACAATACAGTTAAAAAAGTGTAAGACAAAATAGAATTTTGAATAAAATAAATGTATTTTTTAAATTTCAACAAAACTTATACAAAAAATATAAATAAATTATATTTTATCCTGTCGCTTTTCATCTAATTTGGTCTTTGTGACCGGATATGATTCAAGAGATTTGCTAAATGCAGCAATATCGTGAATAACGGTTCCTCTTGATGCATCGATAAGATCGATCATTTTTAAATATGAAAAATCTTTCGTCAACATAGTTAAATCATCAAGATTTTCTAAAAAGTCATCTTTAGGTCTACTTATTTCTTTATTTCCAATTACCTGTAAAAAAGGAAAATTTTAAAATGTTAACTTCATTAAAAGAATTACTCGAAAATTCGTACCTGAACAGTAAATTTTCGATTATTTTTCGCATCGAAATGATTTAAGTAGAAATTTATAAATTCATCAAGTGTAATCGATAAGATGCACTGAATTTCTTTTTTTTGACGATCAAATAAGTACTCGTTTGTAGTAATTTCAGCCCAATTACGACACACCTCATCCTTCAAATCATTATCCAAACTTGACTTTATTTTTATCAATGAGTTGCGATATTCTGAGAAATTGTCAGAAGTCAATTGTTTTAACACATTGGTAAAATCGCTCCGAAACACCTCAATGCGTTCATCAATATATTCAGCTGTGAATTTATCTTCTTGAGAATTCACCATAATCGTATAACCCAAAATACCATAATTATCACGAATGCTGCATGAGACATCGTAGCCAAGTTGTTCTTGTGATCGTAGATTATTGAACATCGGCTCTTCCATAATTATCATTAGTAAATCGAGCAAACAATTTAATCGAATATTTATGGGCCCCAGTTGATAGAAATTTATTGTAACTGTATTTGAATCGCTTTCATTATGAGAACTACATCGAATATAATGTTGGCCATTTGGAATTTTGTTCGCAGTTAAATCCAAAAGTGATTTCTAGAAGAAGAAGAAAATGTGTTTTTATTTATATTTACTAAATTAATGCGATCTTACATCAGATATTTCTTTACAATCTAGTGTCTTCAGAACGTTTTGCATAATATTTTCGGCTCTGTCTTTGTGCAAATTACCCTGCAGCAAAGCTTCTATTCTTAATTCTTTAATAAATTGTTTGGCAAATTCCTTAAAATCGTCTAAGGTAATGGTTTTTAAAATTTCATATTTTTCAGATGTCGGGTGAAAATTAGTTTCGATAACACTTAACCGCAACGATCTAACGAATAAAAACAAACAGTTTACGGATAACCTTATTACAAAACGAACATATTTTAAATATACTTTGCAAATGATTTTGGTTTAATAAATGTATTGTAATAATTTTTTATTTGTTGTTCGACAAATATTTTGAATTGTTCCTCATTGACATCTTCATAAAAATTTACCAAAGACTTTGAAAATTCTTCAACGATAAGATGTAAATTCTGACTGTATCCATTTACCTATCAATAATATTTTTTTTAGAAATGGCAATCGTTTGTGAAACATTTTATAGGAATTACTTTTAGTACAAGACCTTTATCAGATGAAAAACAGACGTATTGTAGACCAGCAACCGTAGCTGGATACAATCTTTCGACTAATTTAAATTTCAGTAACATCGAATAAACTGCCATCAATACAATGCTAAAATAGAGCCACATTAGTTAATCAATAAAATCTTTAATAATTTGCTATTCATGCTTACTTCTTAGCACCGTCTCTAACCACTGGGCTAATAAAATAGAAATGCAAATATGCTATGGGCAATAAGAAACGATCATCCTGTCGATACCACACTTCACAAATACCATTATCCAGAATTTTTTCCGGATATTCAAGCAGCTTTGGGCTGGTTTCCTTATCGTACAAAATGTTAAAATCAGTTGTTATGTACGCATTAGGTTCAGGCAATTTAAATTCAGTCAAAGTTTTTGCATTTTTCCACAAGTCTTTCCATTTTTGGGGAAAATCCATTGTACAATATTCTGTTCCGAACCACGGTTCGGTTTCGCAAAATTTTTGATTAAGAAATTCATTTTGTGTCGAAATCATAATATTCATTTTGGAACTATTGATTTGATCGAATATACTTTGGATTGCGGCTGCATCATATTCAAAATAGAGGCTGGATCCGGTCAGAACATGTTTCGGTGGATAATATTTCAAATTGATAACGAGCTCTTCGACATTTTCCAATGCCTGTCGTTCGATTTGGTAACGAAAACTATTCTCTTCAATGCTTTGCAACTCACGAAAGAGTGATTCGCTTGGTCCTTCATTTTGTAAAAATCGTAAATATGAGAATGTGACATCTAAAATCTGAGAGTTTCGGCGATTAAATTTACGAGAGAAAAGTTGGGATAATATTCAAAATTATACTTTATCAACGTTATCCAAACCATGCTGTGTGAGTACAATTGTTATTGTAAATATAGAATACAAAGCATTTTGTCCGAACCCAGAATCATCAACGCCGGTTAAAAGTTCAATGCAATATAATTTTTGACGCAAATAATTGCATAAACTGCCTTCGCCTTCATGACCAAGTATATAGGAAACGAAGTGATGTGGTTTGCTTTTGTATTCCTGCGGAGATGTATAAATATAATATGGGGTCATTAAAGTAAGCGACAATATATGAACTTACCCACACAACCGTTTTCAAGGGAAAGGAAATATCTAATTTAAGCATATTTGCAACAGGTTTTACAATAAACACCTTATCCGAAAAAATGTCTTTAAACGGATTTACATTTTTAAATCTTGAAAAGTCATCAGGCAGTAGATTATTGTTTGGAATATCTGAAAAATGTTTAACCAACATTTCCTGTAAAAAATATATTTAGCCAAGAAATAATTACGTTTTTTTTTGGGAATATTTTACTTGTAAATAATCTAATGGATATCGTGCCTGCATACAGACAAACATTCGATGAGCAGAATAGTGATGTTTACGAAATTCGTGTACCCTTTCGTACAGCTTACTATCTTCTATATTATCGTGAAGGGTTTTTAAGTTGCCCCAGGTAAAGATACTGCAAGGATGATCGTCTAATCCCAATGACGACAACAGCTGTTCACGGCGGGCCTCGTCACCTTGAAGTTTTGATTTAAACTCAGATTCAACAGCTTTTCGCTCTCGAGTCATTGCTTCTTTGTGCATTAGCGGATTTTTGAATAAATTCGCAAATCGATCTAACGCTCCTTCAATGCATTCTTCGGCTACCTCGAAATAAAATGAAGTTTCTTCACAATTTGTGTCGGCATTATCGAAACCTCCACAAGTTTTAATGTATTTATCAAACTCATTTTCATCGGGATATTTTTCCGATCCCATGAATATCATATGTTCCAAGAAATGAGCTAAACCTTGAATATCGCGAGGATCACTAAAGGACCTTTAAATTGGCAAAGTTTCTATAGTGTTGAAGTATTTTTGGTTTATATTTTAAAGAATTACCCAACATCAACCGTTAAACTGCATGCAGCTAATTTTTGTTGCTTTCCACCAGCTGTACCTGAACCTTCCTCTTCATCTTCACTACTACCACCACCACTACTAATAGAACCAGTTGAATCTGATGAATCACTATCTAAATCTATAGAAACTGGTTGTGGTTGGGGGGTGAGTTGCGATTGTGCGTTTTGTAGATTCGATTCGACTGGTACAGGATCCGATATTAAAAGAGCTTTTAAACCATTTGGAAGTTGAATTACTCTAAAACATGGAAAATTAAAATGTATTCACTCATATTTGCGATAGATAAATACCGATAACTTTTCTTATCTCGTTCAGCTTTGTCTGGTGTTTCCAAAATTAGCAATTCATTTGGTTCTGATGATGCCATCGGTGTTGTTGATAACAACTGAGTCTGCGGATTGGTGAACAAAAAATCACATACCTCTGTCACAGCCGTTGGTGTGAACTTGGACTGATTGACCTGCAGTTGATTACCTACAACTGCATTCTTATCAGTACGTGCTAGTTTTACTGAAGTTCCAGATGTTTCACTGTTAAGTCTTTTTCTGTGATGATTTCGATTATTTGTAGACATAACCAAATTTTGTACAAATTTGATATTTCGATTAAAAATTGAAGCAGATGAGACTAATATTTTTGATCCACATTTTATGGTTCGGGAGCTGCAACAGCTGTTCAATAACATGATAAATAATTGATCTTCCCCGCGACAAATAGAGGTCGCGCACGCAGTAAAAATTTAGAGAATTTGACAATTGGTTTTTCTCTAAGCCACAAATTTAGCTGTTTCGATTTGAATATTTAAAAATTTCGGTTGCTACATTTATGTATTTGATTTATATTTATAGGTATTTAATAGTAGTTACATAGTACATTTTTTATAGTAAATAGCACAGAGCAGTGAGTAGTGTTCAAGAGGTTGCGGGTTCGAGACTCGGCAGGGTCAAAAAATTTTCACAACTGGGACTATATATATCGCGTATCTTTCATTCGCAGTAGGTGTTTTTCTAAAAAATAAGAAGCGATCGCAGTGCGGTTCGGAAGTCACTTAAAGCCGTTGGCCTATATGATACCAACTGATAGGGTTTCTCATATATAGTGTAAAACCCGGCCCACATGATCACCAAAAAATATGGCTAGTGCGAGTTGCTGACAACACTCCACCTTTGATATAGTCAGAGATATATAACTATATATAGTCATCCATGAAAACCATACTGATCAACAAAAAATATGGCTAGTGCGATTTGCTGACAACACTCCACCTTTGATATAGTCGTCAATGAAAACCATGGTATCATACTGTTACATTTGTATCAACTCCCGATAAGTTTTCATATCTGGAATGATTTCGCAAGTGGGACAATTCTTGATGCCTATGATGATCATCCGTAAGACCCAGATCTGAATCATATATATATATATATATATATATATATATTATATTGCCGTCACTAGCAGAATTATTTAATGAATTATTGCCAGTAAAAGATGGATATATTTATGACTAATAACTATAAATATCCTATAGCTTCATCATTTATAGTTTTATTTTTTCAACTATATCATAAGGTAGTTAGATGATGGTTATGGGTGGGTTTTTTACTTAATATATGTTTTCAAAAGATTATACGCATATATATTCAACGTTCAAATTCGCATAAGGAACACAGTACCCCAAGCCCCCTAGGACGGTTCTAAGGTTAAAAATTAAAATTGATGCGCCTCAGAAAAAGTGCAATATAAAAATGGCTGACATTTTCTTGTAGAACATTTTCTTCTGGAAGTGACGTTTTGACATTTATGCGTGCGTTCCGCTTTTTTTATGAAGTACTAGATTTCACATGACAGCTGAGAATTGGCCGCGCATTATCATTATAAAGTTATAAACATTTAATATTCCAAAATATAAATTAATTTTCTATTATTTACGGATAAATTAAAAAAAAATAATTATTATAAAGGTAAACGTTGCGAATTTAATTATTACAATAGCGACTAACGATTGCTTTAATTAGAAAAATATCTTTGATATTTATAATATTTGGTGGGTTGTGGATTTTCTATTTTTATTATCTTATTTATATAAATGTTTTCTTTCTATTATTTTAATTATTTTAGATTTTTCTTTTTGGTTGTTTTAATTTAATATTTTAATAGCGCACTCTGTGTATATAACTTTCTAAAATTTTATATGTAACACAACTGTTATTAATTATTAGTTTTTTAAAATTAAAAATACAAACAAAAAATGTCAAGTTTCGATCAACAATATTATAATTCGGTGATAGCGCACAGTTCAGATCCTCATCAACAAGATCAAAACAACATCGCCGATAGTAATATGGCATCACCGTCACAGAATAGTCCGATTGGAAGTTCGTCGTTAGGCGCCGCAGGAACTGCTTCAGCTGGTGGAGGCACATCAGCTAGTGGAACATCGTCAAACAGCCAAACGAAACCCACTGAGAGTAGTAGTTCACAGGTAAAAGTAAACGCAAAAATAAATCTCACTTAAATATTACTGGAAGATTATGATAATTGATGTTATTTTTCAGATTTTAACAAAACCCCGTTTACAAGAACTAGTTAGAGAAATCGATCCAACCGAGCAATTAGACGAAGAAGTTGAAGAAATTCTGTTACAAATAGCTGACGATTTTGTGGAAAATGCAGTAAATGCTGCCTGTCTTTTGGCAAAACATAGAAAAGTATCTAAAGTTGAAGTTAAAGACGTACAATTACATTTAGGTAAGAAACTGGCCGCAAGATATTTGATTTATTTTTTAATAAAATAATTTGTTTTGTTTCTTTTAGAACGTAATTGGAATATGTGGGTACCCGGTTTCGGAACAGATGAACTAAGACCATACAAGCGGGCTACCGTTACCGAAGCTCACAAACAGCGATTGGCTTTGATACGAAAAGCAATAAAAAAATATTAATTATTTTGTATATTAATTAAAATAAATATAAGAATATAAGATTTTTAGCTAAATGTTTTGAAATTTCTTCAATAAATTTATGAATTGCCTTACATTATAACGTCTACTCGGAGAACGCGAAAATTCTGTAAATGCGATGTATGAAAATTAATTGTTCATTCTAAAAGAGTTGTTTGTATTTTTTGCATTTCCACTATTCGTTATTTTTTATGTCAATGTGTCCAGGCAGGACACCAACAGATTAAATGCGATAATAATATTTTTCTTGTTCCTATATAAATAAAATATTATTTTCAATTTATTTTCATATCTTCTTCTTCTATATTTTTAGCTTCATGTCAAAAATGTATATTTATTTTTAGAATTGTGATAATGAGAACATTTCGGTTGTTTCGTGCTAAGCTAACTTCACTACGTTTCCGTAATTTATTAGTTAGCATTTTACGAGTTTTTATATTTTTAGTTTATTTTGAGTGCGTATACATGATGTGGACTATAGTATTATTAAATGTAATTATAAATGGATTCATGTTCGTCACTTTAACATACGGATCCCAGAGTCATCCGATAACAACCCTTCTAAATGCCAAATGGTCAACGACTCCGGTTGCATTGGAAATTTCCGAGTATTTATTTGATGAAAGTCCAACATTTTATTGGGATTATGTTGAGAAAATAAATACTTTGGACACACCACTTTATAAACTGGGTTAGCTAATATAGGTTTTTTTTTTGAAAAACCAAATTAACTATTTTTTTTAGATTCTGATTCAAAACTCTACAAATCATCAATAAGAGCGGCCGAAGATTTGATTGGTACAACGCACACGTCTCTCTTAAAGTTAGCCTTATCAATGCACAGTATGTCACCAAGGGTACAAGCACATTTTCAAATTGCCAAAGATGTTATCAGCCACGGTGATTGTAATACAAATACATTTGTTACAATTGGCAGTAAGGTTGCATGCAATTTAGATGAATTAAAAAGAGGATTGGAAAAGGTTTGTTTGTGGAATTTGACATTTAATTTCTTTTTAATTTTATATCTTTTACACACAGATTATATTTGACGCTGACACCGACGCTGAGGATATTTATAGTTTTGACCACATTTATCCAGGAACTGAAAATAATTCCTTACCAACAATCCTATATGGTGAAATCGGATCGAAAGATTTTGCTATTTTCCATGAATATTTGAAAAATGTTGCGACTCATCAATCGGGCAAAATTAAATATGTATCAAGACATTTTATAAAGGTTAGTGTAAAATGTCTATAAAGATAAAATTACTAATAAAACTAATGATTACTTTAAAAAAGACGCATTCCAAAACTAAAGTTAAATTATCTGGATATGGTGTAGAGCTGCATTTGAAATCGACTGAATATAAAAGTCAAGATGATTCACCGCGAACCGAAGACTCAACTGCTGCCGATCAATTGGATATTGAAACCGAAGTTGATGGATTTGATTTTAAAAAATTAAAGTAAATTATTGAAATTATTTTAAGCATTGTGTCTGAATTGGTTTAAATTTCACAGGGAACGATTTCCATCTTTATCACATTCACTAGACCGCTTTCGGAGTACATTGCTAGAAAAAAGTGATGAAATAGCACCACTTAAAGCATGGGAATTCCAAGAATTAGGCTTACAGGCAGCCCAACGTGTTGCTGCCATTCAAGGCGAAGAAGCCCTACAAATACTACAATTTACATCACAAAATTTTCCAACACAAGCAAAATCTCTGCTCCATCAAGAAGTTTCCGACGATTTTCGCAAAGAAATGAAACACAATATTGATGTGTTGGGCAGACATTTAAATCTTCAACCGCCAGATGCTGCCCTCTTTGTAAATGGTTTATTCTTCGATACTGAATCGTTAGAAATTGGATCATTGTTGGAAACGTTGCGTAGCGAAATTCGAGTATTAAATGGACTTTATAATCTAAAAGTAGAAGGTGCGTTGGCCTCAGAGTTGTTGGCACTGGACTTATCCACGACCGGAGCCAAAGATTTCGCTATTGATATCCGAGATTCGGCTGTTATATGGATAAACGATTTGGAAAATGATTCACAATATAAACGGTGGCCATCAAGTATTATGGATTTATTGCGTCCAGCCTTTCCGGGCATGCTAAGAAATGTACGAAAAAATCTATTTAATTTGGTTCTTTTGGTTGATCCAATTAAACCAAAAGCACGTGATATTATAAAGTTAGCTGAAAGTTTTGTTATTCATACCGCTCCTGTAAGACTTGGAATTGTATTTGATAGTAGAGGCGGTGCTGACAGTACGGATGCGGTCGACTATCGTTCATTATTGTGTGCATTTAACTATGTAACGCAACAAAAGTCGCCTAGAGATGCCCTTGGTTTTTTAACTGATGTAAATAGGTTTATATTGAAAATTGCAATCTTGATTTAATGTGTTTTATTCTCTAAACTATCTAGATCTTTGGATCAATTAAAACTGATCAAAATATAGCCAACAAACATATAACAGCTCAACTAAAAAAACATTTTTCGAAATTAACTGCCCATCAAATAGATGATATTTTAGGAGAAGATTCTGATTTTGACTATGGCCGTCAATTGTCTTCTGAGTTTTTAGATCGTGTTGGCCTTAAAGAATCTCCACAAGCTTTATTGAACGGTGTACCATTGCAACAGACCCAATTGAGTAATGATGATTTTGAAGAGACTATTCTAACAGAAATAATGCAACAAACGCCAAACATACAAAAGGCGGTGTACAAAGGCGAACTTTCTGATAGTGATAACGTTATTGATTATTTAATGGATATGCCACATATAATGCCAAGGTAAGAAACTATTTATTCATTTTATTATGCAATTATTAACTATCCTTTTCAAATAGATTGAATCAGCGGGTTTTGACGACCGAAGAACCAAATTTCTTAGATTTAAGTGGCACCCCTCATAATGATTTAAATAATGTTGTTGGGTTACAGCAATTGTCAGCAACTGATATGACTGCAACGTTATTGGCAAATATTAAGTATTTTAATAGCAAACACTCATTGGATAAGGTCAATGGAAATCCGGTACATTTTCTAACTCTATGGGTCGTTGGTGATTTGAATCAGCAGACTAGTAGAGATATATTGAAAAATGCTCTTCACTATATGGTAAGTAAATTTCAATTAGTTCTAGTTGGTTACTTTCAAAAATATCTAAAGGTGACTTTTTTCCTAGAAATCTGCTGGTGGAATTCGTGTTGCATTCATTCCGAACGTAGAAAGTCAATCGATCGGTGAGAAAATCAATTTAAATCGTCTAGTATGGGCTGCGTCACAATCAATGAATAGCATTGAAGCGACCAATGTTGTGATTAAATGGTTAGATGACAAACACAATGTTAAATTAGATATTCCGTCACAAGTAAAAGACTTACTGTCATCAACTGAATTACATTTGAAAATGTTGCGGGTCTATTGTCAACGTGTACTAAAATTTAAAGCCTCCCAGAATGCGGTTTTAGCTAATGGTCACATTATTGGACCGTTGAACGAAGACGAAATATTCACATCTGATGATTTTGGTCTCATTGAACGATTCAGTAATCATCAATATGGTGAAAAAATACGAAAATCATTAAAATCAAATGAAAATAGTGCCGATTTGCAGCAAATAACAAGTGATATTATTTTACAATTGATTACAATTTTGGTGCCACGTCAGCAATCAAAGAGTCGTTTTCAAATTCCTGCCGAGCTACAAGATCATCATACAGCAATAAAATTACCTCAAAAATCCCATAATTCACCGTATTTCGAAATATTTGCCGTTTTGGATCCGGCCTCGAGGGGCGCCCAGAAACTGGCACCAATTTTAAGTTTACTTCGCAATGTGATTAATTGTAATATGAGAGTGCTGATGTGTGCGGTTGATAAGCACAGTGATATGCCCGTTAAAAAGTGGGTGGTCTTTCTTTATCTTATTGTTTTTGTTATTAACACTTGTATTTTTTTTTTAGTTTTTATCGTTTTGTTATTGAACCTGAATTACAATTTACGGCCGATGGGCGAACTACATCTGGTCCACACGCAAAATTTGTTGGGCTGCCAGCTAATCCAATGTTAACACAAAATTTACAGGTAAAGAACTATACGGAAAACGGATAAATTTTGAATAATTTTACTTTTTTTCGACCGTTGATTTAAAATATGTAAATATTTAAAAACAGGCTAATTGGTCTAAATCAAAGCAAAGCTGTTCTCAAATAAATTAATGGGTTGGCGTACCTTTCTTCGCCCAGCCCCAAACTCTTTTTTAACAAATAATTCATGAAGTAAACTTAGCACTTAAAATCCATTAATTTATTTGAGAATAGCTTTGCTTTGTATTAAATCGATTAGCCTGTTTTTAAATATTTATGGATAAATTATGTTGCTATATATAAATAGGTACCGGAAAATTGGCTTGTGGAAGTTGTACGATCCGTTTATGATTTGGATAATATTAGATTGGTTGATATCAATGGACCCGTTCACAGTGAATATGAATTAGAACACTTGCTTTTGGAGGGTCATTGTTTTGATTCATCGACTGGGGCACCTCCACGTGGTTTACAATTTACCCTCGGCACAAAAGAGCAACCCATTGTTGTCGATACAATTGTAATGGCTAATTTAGGCTATTTTCAACTAAAGGCTAACCCAGGTGCATGGATTTTAAATTTACGTCATGGTAAAAGTGAGGAAATCTATGATATAACAAGGTATAAACTTATTATGAAAGGAAATAAAAAAAATTATTTTTGTTTTTGTTTTTTGAAGTGCCGAAGGTCCAAATACGATACATAATACAAATGGTGATACAAGAATTATTATAAGTTCTTTGGGATCGCACGTACTTAAGCTTAAAGTTACTAAAAAACCGGGGCAAGTGCATTCGGATTTGTTGGCGGACGATAGTGATGCACAGACTGGTATCTGGGACTCTATTACCAGGTATAGTTGAACAGTAACAATATTATTCGATTTTATCTAATTCATATTTATAGTTCGTTTAGCGGTAATTCAGACACAACAACAGAAACAATAAATATTTTCTCGGTTGCTTCTGGTCATTTATATGAACGATTATTACGAATTATGATGTTGTCGTTACTAAAACACACAAAGGTTACAATTAATTTATCATCATTTTTTGTCAAATTACATAATTTATTTTAATTTCAGTCTCCAGTTAAATTTTGGTTCTTGAAAAACTATTTATCTCCACAATTCATAGATTTTCTACCAAATATGGCCAAAGAATACAATTTTCAATATGAGTTGGTTCAATATAAATGGCCCAGATGGTTACATCAGCAAACGGAAAAACAACGTATGATTTGGGGCTATAAGATTTTATTTTTGGACGTTTTGTTTCCGTTGGATGTGAAAAAAATTATTTTTGTGGATGCTGATGCGGTCTATAATTAAATTATTTTTATAGTTTAGATCTTTTCACGTTGTTTTTTTTAGATTGTTCGTGCCGATATTAAAGAGCTAAATGAATTAGATTTAAATGGCGCACCGTATGCGTACACACCGTTCTGTGATTCACGTAAAGAAATGGAAGGTTTTCGTTTTTGGAAACAAGGATATTGGCGCAATCATTTGCAGGGTCGGAAATATCATATATCAGCACTGTATGTTGTGGATTTGAAACGTTTTAGAAAAATTGCAGCCGGAGACCGACTACGTGGACAGTATCAAGCCCTTAGTCAAGACCCAAATAGTTTATCAAATTTAGATCAAGATTTGCCAAATAATATGATACATCAAGTAGCTATAAAATCTCTGCCACAAGAATGGCTGTGGTGTCAAACGTGGTGTAATGATGAAACCTTATCCACGGCCAAAACAATTGATTTATGTAATAATCCACTGACGAAAGAAGCCAAATTAACGGCAGCTCAACGTATTGTACCGGAATGGAAAGGCTATGATTTAGAAATAAAAAATTTAATGAATCGTGTTGACGATCAAGAACATTATATGGATGAAGAAGTTCGTGTTATAATTGATGAAATATTAGATATTAATGATGGTAAGTACCCTTTAACAAAGAAAATCGTACTTATTTCTTCCATTAAACGAAAATATTCTAATGTTTCAGCAGAATCATCAAATAATAAGCAGAACCAACATTCTGAATTGTGATTAAAAATATTTCCATTTTTTTAAATTAAATATAGCGGCGGCCATATCTCGAAAAAATATCAAATCGCACGTCGTGTACGCTTAATTGATTATATTTTTTTTTATTTTAGAAAATAAAATTTGTCAATAACATACTTTTTAAAATCTTTCTTTTAACTCACCAAATCATATACATAGGTACCTATATTATTTATATCTAAAATCAAATATTTTCGTTTAAGTTTTGTCGCTTTTGAAAATGTTTTGTAAAAAATATTATTAAAAAATTGGAACTAAGATTAATAAAATTTTACTAAAAAACAAGATAATAAAATTAATAAAAAAACAAGTTTTTGTCTAAGGTTTTTGTAAAATAAAATCTTTATTCACAATTACACTTAGTTAAAGAATTCAAAATAATTTTCTAGAATGTACATTAGACAAAAGATATTATGAGTTCTAGAGTCATTTCCATTTCAAACGTGTTTTTTATTTATTTTTATTATTTAATTAAACTAAGTGCGTTTATGAATTTAAATCTGTGATAATTATATATTTGGGAACTTGTTGTTTTTTTTGTGCTGACTTGAGAGATTATAAATTTAACAATTTGCTTGCAATCATCAATATTAATATATTGTAGTCGTTAATATATAATTTATATGCGTGAGTAAAATGTTAAAATCAGACACCTTCTATGTCTTTTATGGAGAATTTCCATAATATTAGGGTTTTAATAGGTAAGTGTGTTTTTTTTATAAAAGGATCTCGCCCAATTTCGAAAGCCTGTTATAATCAAACTTATTTCAATAAAAACGTCAGGTTATTATTTATAATATATTTTTTAATTCCTAATTATAAGTTATAATATAACAATCAGACATATTAAGAGTAAACGTGAAACGGCAGACAATTATAAAAATCAAATATTAAAAGTCAGAAATATTATTTCGCATAAATTACTTTGTTATATAAATGTTACCTACCAATGAAATAAAGACGATAAACGGACAGGTGTTTTTGAATCTTTATATATATTATTCTGAGTAGCTATAAAAGCATGTGATATTTGTATTTTATATTTATACACATGGTACTATGGTAATAAGCATACAGGTATAAAAAATTATATTTAGGTATATGAAATCAGATACAGGTAGAATGTAAAAAAAATCTGTTCTCGAGCTCACCAACCGTGCTGGGATGTAGCAATTCGTAAAGGAATCGTTAGAAGATGTAAAAAGACTGCAATTGCTATTGAAAACAGTTTAATTCGTTCATTTTTTCCATCAAAATCTATTGATTTTAGATTTTGAAAAAAATCCCCATGTATAGTCCACCATTTTTTTTGTCCGTTTTCTGACTATTTTAGAATCTTAGGAATTCGTTAAGGAATCGTTTGGGAATGGAAAAAGACAACGATTGATATAAAAATCAGTTTAATTCGTTCATTTTTTCCATCAAAATCTACACAATTTTTTTCTAAAATCAAAATCGATATTATTACGAAAATTCGAATTTGATAAATTAATGTGGATACAAATTTTAGAAAAAAATGATTAAAATTCGATTAGAACTGATGGCGTCGATAACACTATGAAAATTGTAGAAATTTCCAGAAATGTTAATATTAAAAATGAAGCTTAATTGGAATTATTATTCTCAAAAACCATAAAAGCTTAAAAGTCATTTTATAGTTTGTTTCAAATGTTATTTAATAAAAATCTTTAACTTTAGTATCTTTCTTCTTTTTTTACAGATTTTTGGTGGTGAGCAGTTGATTTTGTTTTAATGAGCACAAAAAACTTATAAAAACTAAAAAATCTAAAGATGTTTGGTTTTCTAAAATAGAAAAAGCCCGACTGCCGTACAGATATTAGAGATCGTCATCATAAAGTTACGTGTCAACAGATAGAAAACATAATCGGGTCACTATATACTTCAGTAAAACAAGGAAAAAAAAAATATTCCTTGTGTATTGACCTTTAACTAAAAAAATAAAATAAACAATAATAAAATAAGCAAAAATGATTTATTTAATGTCCTTTTTTACTTTTAAAATAATTTAAAACTATATTTTTTACATACAATCGTAAAATCCCAAGCTTGGCAAAGATGCGGATCCATTTGAAGTTTTTCTGAGAAAAAAAATGTAGATCCGATAACAAATGATTGTTTACATTATTTTTAGATTAATTTTACAGCTAACTGGAGTAAGTTATCGAGAAACGGATAACAGCATTGTGTTTTTCAATCAATTCTACAAAAATAAACTAATTGTATTCACCACTACCTTTAATTATCACTGAAAACTTCTCAAACCGATCATTCACGATCACTCGATCATTTTGACAGTATTTTTAAAAGATGCGCTCCGATTTTCCCTTTAAAATGAGCCCACGCACGAGTTGCTACGGCAATGGGATCATTTTTAAATATTAAAAAAACATATTTCTGGGTAGACTTCCTACTCAATTCTGCTCGCCTGTTACTTTAGTTAAAATTCGATTTTCATAGAAAAAACTAGAAAAACATTTGTATGGTTTCTCAGAAAAAAAAATTCCGAGGAGCTTCGCCCCACTAAGCTTTATTATTGAAGCTTTATGTGGCGAGGAGCTTTTAAGTCTGAGCTTTTTTTAAGCTTAATACGGCGAAGATCCTTGCATTTTTTTTTCTGAGAAACCATACAAATGTTTTTCCAGTTTTTTCTATG
>JANSTW010074104.1:0-10108 GCA_027564275.1 Diadocidia ferruginosa | reverse complement strand
ACTTATTTATTATTTATGTAGACGTTACTTAATTTTATATAATAACTATTGATTTTGAGTATTTTAGTATTTTATTTTAAATAATTTAAAGCAAAAATTAAATAAATTAATTAATAAATAATTAAATTTATTATTTCTTAGTTTAAACGCGTGGGGCAAGGCCCTATCGGACCTATAGGTAGAGCAGCCGCTGCTTCCAATGAATTTATCACAAACTTTTCCAATTTAGTTTTCAAATTAAGAATAGTCTAATTTTTCTAATTAAAGTAAATAAACAAAAGAGACGAAGACCAAATCTTTTTTATCTGACGATGTCTATTTAGATTAGACGAAACGTATCAACATAATATTTTAAATAGACAATTTAGATTTTTTCTGTTCGCATTTATGTTAAGACCTCTAAGTTGGTTTAGTTTGGGAATAAATCAATGATTTAGATTTTGTAGTAATTGCAATTTTATTTTTCAATTCTCGAGTTTAAGTTAATTAAATTAAAGACAAAAATCGGGTTTATTAAAAAAAATTATAGATTTTTATCCCTGCTTTGTTTAATAAAAGTAACTACAGAATTAAGTAAATGTTTAAAAGTATTTAAAATCCTCTAAATTGATACACAATAGAAAATTATTTTCTTATAACTTTGTAAAATAATATCATCACCTGCATTTTTTGAACACAATTTCTCTATAAATGTAAGCAAACACAATTCACTGTAAACACAATATATCAATAGTTGTAAGTTGTAATGCACTTTGTAAATTATCAACCACAAGAATATATTATATATAACATCAATTGCACTGGGCCGCATCTGCATCAACACTTACATATAATTCTTCACGAAAATTCTCTTAATCAAACGAAAATTCCGTTGGTTATGCAATAATCTGTCATATAAAATATCGTTAATTGTCTCTGTTCATTTGCATTTTAAAACATCCACCATAAGAAAAACTATAATTTTTTATTTCACAAACATTGTACAGGAATACTACAGAAGATGAAAGAAGGTGCCGAAAATGTGGAGAAGAAAATCCAAGCGAAAGTCGAAAGTATGAAAAATGAAAACGACATGAAATCAACGAAAGGTGAGTAGATTTTTTATAAATTTTACAAATTTACTTTAAATCAAATAAATTTAACAAATTTAATCCAATTATTCAATTTTCAACATCATGATCCTGAACAAATTGACTTAATTTCAATCAAATTTATTTAAATCGAATTAAATCTCATCAAATTTGGCAATATTTTATTAAATCTTGAACAAATTTACTTTATTTCAATCAAATCTGATTGAATTGTTAGCAAGCCTTATCAATTCCGGAACAAATTTACTTTATTTCAATCAAATTGATCTAACTCGAATCAAATTCTTAGCAATTCTTTTCAATATCAGAACAAATTTACTTAATTTCAACATCAATTTCAGAACAACTTTAATTAATTTTAATAAAATAAACGTAATTCAAATCTATTTTTAACAAAAATGATCCAATTCTAAGCAAGTCCTATCAATTCCTGAAAAAAATTACTTATTTTCAGTCAAATAAACCTAAATCTAATCAAATCTGATCAAATTTATTCAAGTTTCCACACTTCCTGAACAAATTTACTAAATTTCAATCAAAATACCTTGAATAAATCTTATCAAATTTGACCAAGTTTGAAAAATCTTGAACAAATTTACCTAACTAGAATCAAATTCTTAGCCTCGTGAACATCAGAATAAATTTACTTAATTTCAATTAAAATATGATTAAATGTGTAGCAAGTCTGATCAATTCCAGAACAAATTTACTTAATTTCAATCAAATAAACTTAATTCAAGTCGATCCTCATCAAATCTGATCGTATTCTAAAAATTTCTAAAAATTGTATCCATTCCTAGACAAATTTATTTATTTTCAATCAAATAATCTTAACTCTAAACAAATCTCATCAAATATGATAAAATTTGTTAAAGTTTCCACACATCCTGAACAAATTTACTTTTTTTTTTTAAATTAACTTAACCTAAATTGACTAATCATATTAATTTAAATTGAATCAAATTTCATCAAATTTGGTCAAGTTTCAATAAATCCTGATAAAAATTTTAATTTCAATCAAATCTGATCAATTTTTTAGAAACTCATAAATTCAAGAACAAATTTGCACAATATCAATCAAATAATTTTAACTCTAATGAAATATCATCAAGTTTAACCAAATTTGATCAAGTTGTAACAATTCCTGAATAAATTTAATTAACTTAGCTTGAATCAAATCTGAATAAATTTGATCACTTCAAGGCATGAATCAATTTAATTTTATCATATTATATTAACTAGAATCAAATTTTACCAAATTTGGTCAAGTATAAATAAATCTTGATCAAATTTAATTATTTCCATCAAATTAAATCAAATTTTAACCTAAAAAAGCAAATTTAATTTTTCAATCAATGTGATAATTTTTTTTAGCAAGTATCATCAATTCCAAAACAAATTTACTTAATTTCAATCAAATGAACCTAATTAAAATAGGTTCTTATCAAATCTGATCAAATTCTTTGCGAATCTCATTAAGTCACGAACAAATTTACCTAATTTCATTCAAATTAACTTAACTCTAATCAAATCTGATCAAGTCTGATCAAATTCTTAGCAAATTTTACTTAATTTCAAATAAACTGAACTCGCTCGAATCTGGTAAAATTTTATCAAGTTTCAACAAATCTTGAAAAAATTTACTTGATTTCAATCAAAATAAAACAGTTCGAATCCCATATTTGATCAAATTATGAACAAGATTCATCAATTATTGAACAAATTTACTTAATTTCAAGTAATATAATTTAACTTATTCAACTCTCATTAAGTTTGATCAAATTCTTAGCAAATTTTATCAACACCGGAATAAATCAATTTAATTTCAAATAAACTATATTAGCTTGAATCAAATCTTATCAAATCTTATAAAATTTGATCAAGTTTCAACAAATCCCAAATTCCCAAAGCAATCTACTTAATTGGAATCAAATAAATTTAACTCTTATTAAATTTTATCATGTCTAATCAAATTTCATCAAGTTTCAACAAATCCTGATAATCAAGGGCAGATCATTTAAAAAAAATATCTTTTTAATTGTTTAAAAAATAATTTAATAAAAAAAATCGTGTTCTTTGACCTAAATGACTATATCGTACAAAAATCGTTTCATTTGTTAATTATCTTAATGGTGAATTGCGTAAGTTGGTACAATCGAAGATCTAGCCAAGAGTGGGCTACTGTAGTACGGTGAATAGGCAGCATGTGGAGCAAGGGAAATTAAATTGTTATAGTAGGGTGTGCTGTGGATGGCACGATATTGAGGTGCGTCAACTCGATAGGTTGACGAATAGGCGGTGCTAAGGTGTGCTGGTCCAACAACCGGAACTAGAGCACGACGACGACGTGAGTGGACGGTTGCGTGATTCTGTAAAAAATTCAAAGTTAAGAAATTTTGTAAAACAATTTTTTTTTAATATTTTTACTGGATCAATTGGGAATGCATTTGATGCAGCTCGATAACCATTTTCATCGGCAATATATTCGGTGGTCAGTACTCGGCCATCTGGAGCGACATATGAGAATTGTCCGGCCTTATTTCCAGCAGCATCTTGGATGGCATTGTGAGTTTGAAGTGGCTCAGAGTGGCCATAGGTAGCTTCGCCCAATTCATTTTGTGAATGATATTGTGTCTTATCGGCCAAAATACCTTCGCCAACGACAGCATGTCCAACAACTTGTTGTTCAACAACATGTTCGACGACTGGTGTAATTGCTGGAACTATATATTGACATTGAAATTAAAATACATTTTACTTTCATTTTTTTATAATTTGTGCAATTAAAAAACTCGACTTAATTATTTATAAGCGTCATTAATCTGTCTCGCACCCACATTCTCTCTACTGTTACAATTTCCGCATTTTTAAAAACTTGTTTCTATAAAATTGTAAACTTACCGGCTGCAATGTGAGCATGACGAGCTGGAATTGCTGGTGCATAGGTTTCAACAACAGCAGCTGCTGCTACTGGTGCACTACTGACTTGTACCTTTGGCAAGATAACTGGACTAACGATTGGATGGGCAAGGTTACGATGGAAATATGGAAGAGGTGCGGCGATAGCTGGAGCTGCGGCAATTACAGTTTCCGGGTGACTTGTTTTCAATGCAACTACTGCTGGTGCTTGTTCAGCGATAATTGTTTCCCTTTGTGGTGCTGCTACGAAAAGTTGCTGTTGTGGTTGGATTGTGGCAACTGTGCGGAGAAGTTGTGGGGCAGCATGGGCAATAATTGGTTGATCAGCATATCGAAGAAGTTGCGGTTGTTCGACATATTGAACAAGTTGTGGTTGAATGGCAGCGACGGCTGGAACAGCGGTCAATTCACCACCTGAACGAACCGATGCGTAATTGCTGTAATCGGCGGTTTTAACTGACGTACTATACTCGTAACTAGGTTTTGATTCTACGTAGGCGGTTGAATAGGCCAAAGGTGCATTTGTCAAGATGGTGGCTTCATGGCATAAAGCTGCACCGACAAAGGCTAAAATGATCTGTGAAAAGTGGACAATTTTTATAAAAAGAATAACGATCAAATCAAATCGGTTGTGATCAATTAAAAATTCGATCTAATCAAAATCTGATCAATTTGATCAGATCAGAATTTGATTCGAGGAATTTTGATTTAACCAAATTATGATTCGATCAAATCAACCCTTACCAACTTCTTCCCATACACTTTCCAAATATTTAAAGTAAAAAAAACTTGGCGCTTTCCGGATCCTACCCTCTTCTCGAAGAATTAAACCCCAAAAAAAAATTAATCAAATCAAAAAAAATTGTCGACCAAATCATCAGAATTCCGATCAAATCAGTTTTTTTTATATTTTGTATTTTGATTTGTTTTCATCCGATCAAAATGTTTTCAAATTTTGATTCAATCATATTTTGATTTGATCAGAATTTGATTCGATCAGATTTGGATTTGATCAGAATTTGATTCGATCAGATTTGGATTTGATCAAATTTAGATTCAATCTAAAAATAAATTCTTTGGATGAACCAATTTTTGATCAGATAGGTATTTGATCCAAAATTTGATATTTTGCGCAAGCCTTGCTGCCTATCATCAAATAAAAATACTGAAGCCTTACTGAAAAAGCAGCATTGTGTGTATTTTTTTTAATAATGTACAATATGCTACATATACTTTCGCATGCGTCGAACATATCAGTGGCGAGCGGTATAATAGCAGGAGGTAAATTTATTGTTGAATTCGTTTTCATTAAAATAAAAAGTCTCTTAAATTTTTCAGGAAGTATCAAAAGAATTAAGTGAAAAAATGTGACTTCATATCATTTCTTTTGATTTTCCTTTAAATTTCAAATTTATCAAAATTACTTTATATTTTTTTTAGTTTTTAATAAAAATTGCATTTAGTTTTCATTAAAAACTTCAAATTTTTAAATAATTTTTTTGAAATATCAAGAATTTCTTTTGAAATTCCATCATTTGATCAAAAATGACTTCAAATTTCTATGATTTTTTTTTTCAAAATAACTAAAACTTTTATGATAAATTTCAAAAGATTTTTGAAAATCTTCCTAGTAGTTTTTTTATAATACGGCAGATTTAATTGGAATATTTAATTTATAATGTTATGCTCCTCTAAAATCCACCACTCGCCACTGATAAATTATACAAAATGAATATACACTGTTCTACGGTAACATATTACATAGTATAGAGCCCCTGGCTCATGTCTTATGTCGTCTGCCCTAAACTAGGACAGTTTATTTGAAAAATAACCGTTATTCCAGTGATACTTAGTTTAATTTGATCAAATTGGAATATATTTACAACTCACTATGGCAAGCACATTTTTTTTAACTTCTTAAAATTAAAAGCACAATTTTCTATTAAAATACGACATGGTCGTTTTTAAAAGCAAGTGTAATTTTTAGAAACAGGCTCTTGACCATTTTTTGTTTAATATTTTTTTCAGTATAATAATGAAACAAAAAATTGGTCAATAGTATCAGAAAAATCACACCACAATTTTCAATTCTATTCGCACTTGACTTATACAAATTTACAAAAATCAACACAATTACCAGAACTCTCATGATTATTGCTGTTGGTTTAGAATAAAATTCAATAATGTTAACTAAACAACCCGTCACAAGCTACTGTGACAATCCTCCGTGGTACAGAATCTTTTATACTGTATCGAAGGTGGGTAGGTTTTTTTTTGTTTTGTTCTTCTTTCAATATGTCTCCCCCATATTCAGAATATCTATAGGTATATGTATATAGAAAACAATTATTATTATTATTGTACAATAAGATCAACTTATTATATATTTTTGCTAATCTTTATAGAGCTACATATATGCGTAAATCTACATATGCCTAATGTAATGAAGTACAATTTCTTGTTTGTAACGACAACAACTTCTCTATAGAAAACTAGAAAAAGTAACGTATAGCTTGTTTTGTACAAGAATATTTACCTTTTACGAAAGTTATATTATTCTTATATACTAGTGGAAAGTCCTTTAAATGTGGGGAAAAATAAGATACTTGAATTTTTTTTTTTAATCATCGTATTCTGTATTCCTTTAAAAGGTCAATTTTCTCTTACTGGATAGTAACTAGTATACTAGTATACTAATTATAAAACTGTTTTAACATGGCCCTTCAGCCACACCTCTTAAGTTGTCAAAAAGTGGCCTAAATTCGGTAGTTTTTTTACTTATAAAACCACATCGTAAAAACTGTAATAACTACGATTTTGAGTTCTATGCATAAGTTGGAGGATATAAAATTTCCTACAAATTTGGTGTACTTCATTTTTTATAACTCATATAGAATTCGAGATATGACAATTCACAGACTTTGAGCGTGGCTGAAGGGCAATGTTACAGAACAGTACTGAGTACTGACTGAATAAAAATAATAAATAAATAGTTTTATATTTAGTATACTACTCGCAACTTGATTTTCAGCTTTTCTAAAACCGTTGCATCATACCTATTTTTGTAACACTTTGAACGCTGTGCGATGAGGCAATTTATATAATTTAAATATGATTTCATTTTATAACATACATTATTTAGTATTTAAGATCAAGGGAAGGTATTTTATGGAATATAATGTTGCTTACTGACCAGGCACTTCCATTAGATTATTTTCAGAACATAACAAGTGACGAAGTTCTTTTTTAATATTTAAGATCAAGGGAAGGTATTTCCGAACATTAAGTAGCTTATCAGGTATTTCCATGCGAGTATTTTCAGAATTATAGACAAGTTAGGAAGGTTTTTTTAGTATTTAGGATCAAGAGAAAATATTTAACCGAATATTAGGTTGCTTCATGACCAGGTATTCCCATGAGAGTATTTTCAAAACAGAACAAGTGAAGAAGTTTTTTTTTAGTATTTATGATCAAGAAAAGGTATTAGCAAAATATTAGGTTGTTTCCTGACCTGCCTGATGGACCATATATTATTTTCGGAACCAAACAAGTAAAGAAGTTCTCTTTTAAAATATTTGGTTTCTTCCTGATCAGACACTACTATGAGAGTATTTCCAGAACCGAACAAGATAAGAAGTACTTTTTAGTATTTAGGATCAAGGGAAGGTATTTTACCGAAAATTAAGCTGCTTTCTGACCAGGTATTTCCAGAACCGAACAAGATGAGAAGTTTTTTTTTGTATTTAGGATCAAAAGGTATTTTACAGAAAATTAAGTTCCCATATTTTCTACTGGGTTGTTGATAGTATATTTTTGGTCGAAAATAAAGCATGGAGTAGTCCTGTCAGCTGGCATACCTATTTCGGGAGACTCCCACAACACTATTTGACGGTGTCTATAATTTTGGTTCTTTTCATGCTATTGCTTGTTAGCTTTAAGCCTGGTATAAGCTTTTCTTACTGTCTTATGTATAAAAAGATTCAGGGGAAGAAAGGAGAGCAGTGCGTCTAAAGCATCTGATGGTGTTGTCCTACACCATTCTTCAGCTATATCAAGGGCCGTCTGCATTTAACTGTAAACAGCCCGGTTTCAAAATTGATATGTCATCTGAATCACAGTATAATATTACCAGTAGTTGCTTTTAAAAATATTAATACGATTTAATTTTCCTAATTTGAATGATGATCCGTATATGTGGCCCTTTTAGGCTTAGGAATAAAAACAACTCTCAGAGTCCCGTTATAATGTAGAAATATATCCTATCACTAAGCAGGACCCAAGAAACGGGGTAATAAGTTCCATTCCCTCTCTCATCATCATCGGGTAGACCATGTCTAGCGATTTGTACAGATCAAAATACTGTATTGCCTACCTAATCTTCGACCTTGCTCGCTATGACCCAGTCACGACAGCATGGCGAGTGCACGGAATTCTCCGGAGAAACTCCCTCCAAGCGCATGTCATTTATGAGACAGTTTGGAAAATGTGTCTTCAGAAGAAACTTATGTGCTTCTGCATCTTTTTTAGTGTCCGTAAAGGACCCATCAAGCAAGTTCAGCCTGGCAGTAAAGTTCTTTTTCAGGATCCTTATATGCCTGGCCGCCTCCATTGTGTTATCCATACTTCTTGTGAAAGACTTATAAGAGTCCCACTAATTGATTTGCGAATCAGCTTCTTATAAGTACTTTGAGATGTTTTGCATATTTCCCAGTCAGCCTCTAGACACGTTCTCAGGGCTTTGTTTAGAAGCTTACTGGACTCTATACGAAGCATGCTTAAATCACAATTCCACAACGGCACAGTGACTTGTTTTCGCTTAGAGGGTATGAAAACACAAACGCCGCTTTCATTGCAGATTTTAAACTGCCGACTTCTGCGTCAAAGCAACCGGGCATTTCAGCTAACCAGAAGTTGGCCTCAATAAAGATTGAAGCACTTGTCTTTACACGTCCCAATCATTTTTGAGATTACGGAACGGAGTCAGCTCCGATCCTGATTAGTCATGTGGATTTTGGAGCAACAACAACCTACTCAAACATACCCAAGCATACTAACATCACTAATCCTGATAAAGACATCTGTCTACTTATGATCCGTCAGAGAATCCTGTTATCTCGCTGGAGTTAATTCTAGAATGTAAGATCTATTACCGCCTGTCGTCTGGGTATCATAAAAGTCTGCTCACAGCCACGGTTTACCATACCTCTAAATCGGTAGAGGCAAGATACTCGAGAAGTTCCTCGCCTCTAAGATTCGTGTTAATACTACTTAAGACCATGTGATGCAAATTTGCGTCACAGCCCACCAGTAATCCCAGGAAGGTCAACTAACTGAGCCAAAAGGTAGGTAAAATGAGGCGACAATTGCCAGCCTAAAGATCCCCTCCCCTTATTGATAACTGATCTTTACTGCAGAGGGATCATGACTTAAAAGATCATTAAGCAGAACTGCTTCTAGCCCCCTGACAAAAATGCATGTCCCCAGGTTATCCACGCTGGTTTTTTATAACACATTGCATCCACTGTTATTTAGGCCGCAGATTTTCTTATTAGATAACCACGGTTCTCGAATTAACAGTAGTTGTTGGTGTTGTTGTTCTTTTGTGTACAACACGAACACAGCTATGCGACGTTTCAATAGATGAGAGGCAGCGATGCAGTGTTATAAATTAATTTGAGTCACCCTTATTCCCTTAATTTCCAGTGGGGCTGGATAGCTCTTTTTCTCTAATTGTTTTTCTTCCGATTATAATAAATTAGACCATAAAAAAAAAGATTTAGGTGTGTATAGTATCAAATTAAAGGTATTACAAATCAAAAGCGTATCTAGAAAATTTTACTATATTACTATATTTGTTAATACGTCGACTTTGCATTGCTTATTCATTTAACACATTTTCTGACTTAAGTTCTATATCGCGAAGTATATTCATTAAAGTTAAACTATTTAACCTATCTTCAGATCAGAGATCGAAGCGAGCGAGCATGCGAGCAGCAGCACGTCCACACACCGTGCTGCTCAAAGCAGCAGCAGCGACCTGAAAAATGTGCTCAGCAGCGAGCAGCGAGCAGCACGTACCATTTTCTGCTTAGCAAATT
>JANSTW010074093.1:0-10108 GCA_027564275.1 Diadocidia ferruginosa | reverse complement strand
AGATAGAATAAAGGGTAAAAATGGTCCCTATGCTCCCTCGCTTTGGAGTAAAGGACACGATGATGATGATGATATACTCTATAGTATATAGTATATATAATATATACGTACATTCCTACAAGAAACATCAATAGCAAAATAAAAATGTCAGCCATTTTTGAGGTTCGTGTGATTTTCTATAGATCGATTATTATTAACTAGTTTCCAAAACAGGGGCTTGAAATTAGCTTGAGTTATCTTTGAGTTAATAAAATGGCGACAACTCCGGTCGTTTCCATGAATAGCAGGTTAGTGCCAAAACTTGACAATTTTACAGCGAAGAGAATTTATTTATAAATAAATTTCGAGCAGTTAACGTCTAACAAAAATGAATAATTAATTTATTTTATTAATTAATATTTAACTTTGAACAATTTTTTTCATCAAAAATTGCAAACATAATTTGTATTTCTAGTCCAAAAGAGTCGCTATTTCACTTGCTTCTGGTCAGTATATAAATGTTTCTTATATATATATATTATTTAAGTGTGTATATGTTTTTAAATATACCCAAAAAATTAAGGTTAGTTGTAGATATGGGGTGAAATGACATAACACCCAAAGTCATAAAACCCAAAAGCTTAAACAAGCTTTTTTTCCTCATTATTGTAATTCTCAAACCCGTTATATAGCAGCCAAGCCAATATATAATCCTATCGCTTTGTTTATATTTTTTATATATTTTGTACAAAATTATTTAGCTCTATTTCTTCCTAAAATACCATAATTATGATCATGTTTTGTGTTTATGGTAATTAATAATTATTTAACAAAATATTTCGCTGAGAGGCAATTTGCTGTACCTACCAATAAAGAGTATTTTTTAATTCTACAACTACATTTCTTTTGCGCATAATAAAATTATGGAAATTGCAATTTGCAATTATTTATTAAAAAACTGACTCATTTAATCGCGTCCCTCGCTATTGCATAGGTGTGCGCGCACCTTTAATCATCGAATTTTCATTTCAATTAACCAATTTCCTAAACATATTGGAAAAATGATAAGCATATAAAAATGTTTTTTAGAAGATTTGTTATATCGTGTAATTTCAAATTTGTGATTGATTGTCTTGCCAATATTTTACCATATATCTTATACAGAGTTCACCATGATGCACATCATATAGATCGCTCGCAAATATACCTAAATTTGTAAAATTAAAAAAGATATATATTTTTAATCTTAATTTGTTTGATTTATTTTATTTCTAAACCATTTTATCGTATCATATCGTATCACAAAAATTGCTTACAAATAAATATTATAATAATATGATTTTTATGTAAGTATAGAATAATAACATTAAAAATAAAAATATTAATGTAATAATTATAAAAATAACATTACCTAATTTTTGATGTAAATTAAAATGCATATTTTTTGTATACATTTTAAGAACACAACTGCAGTGTATATATGTGAAATAATGTTTTTATTCTTTAATATTATTAATTGAATTATATTTCAAATTTACCTATAAATTCAATAAATTTTCTGTAAATATTACTTTTATTCAAAAATGTATGATTTTTCTTTTTCGTTTGTATCATACATATTATTTAATAATTTTTATGTTATAAATATAAATATTTCTTAGCATATATATTAATATGAAATAATTTAAAAAATAAAAAATTTACCAATTTTTTTAAAATTATTTTGTGTGAAAAATAACAGTACAATGATTGTAAAAATTTAAACTTTTATTGCGATTAATAACATTACGTTTTATTACAATTGCTGAAAATGCATACAAATCGAGATGTTTAATGTTAATGTGCAAAATTTTAATAGAAAAAGCGGAATAAATAAAATAGTTAATAATTTTCATTTAGATTAGAAATTTGATGAACTTGGTGTTATTCATTGATCAAAAAAACATTCTCTATATGCCACAGTGAGTAAAATTTTTCAAGAACCTATCTCACAAACAAGTTAAATAATGCTACAAAACATGTTTATTTCTTGCAAAAAAAAGGGTAGTTACTAGTTACTAAGTTATTTTAATATTTAGCTTTGATTAATAATGATAATATATACATTTTGGCACGCATACAACGAAAAAATGTTGGACTTAAGAGGAATTTTTGTGGTAAAAATAAAATTTTAAATAAATGTTGTGAAAGTTATGTTTTGAATTTATTATTTTTATTCAATAAAAAATGTATATTACGAAAGCTGTTTTCTTTGTAAAATCTAGAAAAGGTATTATATTTATAATTACCTAAAAAATTAACAATTAATTTAAAATAATTATTTTTGTAAAAATTATAAAGTTTTCTCGGTATTTATTATTTACTGATACTATTTTAATGGCGCTTATAAAAAGTTTATTTTTAATCTTTTTTTTAATTATTTTTAATTTCTCATTTAAATTTGTGATATTATTGGATGATAATAGTTTCGAAAAGATTAAATATTATGTTTTATTATTATTTGTATGCGTCTATTTTAATAATAATAATATGTTTGATTTATATATAGAAGTATTATAAATCAAATTGATTTATGTTTAACGATTTAAGGTGTATTAAAATGAAATTACAAAATATTTTATGAAATAATTATTCCTATATAAATAAAAAAAATATTGTGTGTATATAAATTGGTAGTTTAAAATTTTTTTTTAAATATCTAATTATTATATCATATTTAAAAAAAAAATCTATATGATTAACAAAAAATTTCTACAATATTCAATATTTCTACATAATATTGAACAAAAGCAAGAATTTTAGTTAACATTTTCGAATTTAATCACTAATTACCGCGCGTACATTTTTGCTGTTTTTATTTTAGAGCATTTTATTATTTTTCATGTTATGTAATTATATTCGGTGGAAAAACTGTTTTAAATTACTTATTAAAGCTGTTTAGGATATTCTTTTTTTAAATATGGGTTAAGTTATAATTATGTAATACATTTTCTTAAATTTTATATTTTTTTATTAAGTTGATGGTAATAATTAATGCTTAAAACTCTATAATGCGGTTTATTGATTTAATTAGGCTAAATATTATTGTAATATTAAATTTGTTTTAAGTTTAAATGAGTTAATCCAATTCGGTCGGCTGGTGCATTTTTGCACAAGTACTAATTTTTTTCTCGCTACAACGTAAATGATCTATTTGTTTATTATATGTTAGATTTAACCTTTTTTCGCTCACATTATTTTTAGTTTGATTAAATTCGATCAAATTTGAATATTTTATGGTTAAATCGTAAGAACAATTTTTTTTTTTTTCAATGTGAATTATTATAGTAAAAATTGGAAAATATTATTTGCTACAATTTTAATTAGATTTTTAAGTAAAATTTGAAGTAACAAATATATTTTTTTAAATTTTATAAAATTTTGGGGCCTTCACGTTTTGTATATGATTTACGACCAGTAGTGAAAAAATTAGCCAGGTCCTGTAGCCTGTTTCCGTAGTAGAGATAAAAAATGTATTCTTTTTGATTCTTCATCTATAAGAGGTAAAAACAATCATCCAATAAAATTTTATTAATTTCTGTTTACAAACCAGCGAGCCGTCGGAAATGGGTTAAACACGAAATAATTTAACGTATGGAATGAATTTTCCACCGTAATACAAAATAAGCTATAAATCTAAGAACAATAAAAATAACAATTAAACCGACAGCATCAAGCCAATATTCAGACTGATCCATTGACATTTCTTCCAGAAATTTTTTCGGACTTCGAAAATTACAGTACATCTCCGAACATTTAAGCTTTTCTCGATCCAAACCGTATATTGAAAGAATCGCTCCTATATAAAAAATGCAAAAATATATGACATCCTTAGGGACCAATTTTATTCAATTTTGTATACCTTCGAATGCATATCTTACATAACTGATATAGGTAACCCATTGTAAATACCCTGGTATAGTATCAAAATTGACGAAAAAACCAGAAAACAAAATTGTCGGTATCGTTGATACAGGTCCCAAGAAAACACCTGCTTCAATGCTCAGTCCTGCACCGATTAGTAATCCTAAACTTTGAGCAACCAATGACGTTAATATGCATATAAGCACAAACATTGCGATCCGCTTTGGTTCCAGTGGTTGCGACGTTAAATAATACACTACAATAACGTACACACTAGAGAATAGTATCTGCAATATTTAAAGATTTTTGTATGCCAAAAATATGTGATTAAAATGTTTACATACCTGAAATGGTAAATCAGCCAGTGTTTTTGCAAAATAAAACGCTTTTAACGAATACCAATAATTTAAGTGTTCTCTTATAAATACGGCCATTTCCATTGGAACTAAAAAAGCAATTTTAATTTATTGGATTTAATTAATTTCAAACTTACATGTTAAAATTGTTGGCATCATTGCAGTAAACATTGTGAAAAGTATAGTAAAGAAAATACATCCAGCATTGCTCATGACCTTTGATGCTTCATTACCAATATCATAATAAATCATACCGATTATTGAACCGACAAGAATATGCGAGAGCAGTCTCATATGTGTCAATTGCTTATCCCTCACAATAGTAAGAAAGGCTCGTTTGAGCAGTATCCAGAATTGAGCAAAGCCGGACGTAGGAAATCCACCTTTATTTGGCAGTGTAACAACACTCTCGTTTGAATCCAATAACGATGTTGTACACGTAGCACCAGGATTTTTTTTTGTTAACGATATATCATCATTATTAATTGGCATATTTATGATTGTTTCACCTTGTGTCAACTTTTTTAATTCATCCACATCACTTGCGTTACTATTGCCCCCACTACAGGCCATGCTGATCAATTGGCCGGCTGTAACATGATGTGTTGGCGATTGAACAACAGATGCAAATTTCGATGGACTGCTATTCGATTTACTAATGTCGTTTGAAATGGTTGTAGCACCATTTGTTGTTGCAACAACCACACTTAAATCACTAGATTCGTCAAGTATTGATGTTTGATGATTGTAATTAGTACATTTTCCCGATCCAACTGCCATAACTAATTTATGAATAGCCTCCCCATGCTCACCACTTGCCACTTCCATCACTAAAATATTTTTTTTTAAATAATTATTTCTTGTACTGTTGTATAATAATATATTAAATATTTATTAATAAAAAGAAGTTTTTATTGGAATTGGCTGGACTTTGTGTATTCCGACGATTTATATAATAGTCTGTATTGCACTATATATTCTTTAGGTATATAGCTATATCTATATAAACTTTCAATATTTACGTTAAATTTTAGACAAATTATGTATACAACGCATAATATAATATCTTGACATCATTGTATAGATTTATATATAACTAACTCTTAGTCCATAGACTATACGTTCACACCAACATTTAGAACCGACGTTCGTTTAGAACCGGCGTTTAAGGTTATTGTATGTAAAAAATTTCTGTTCTAAACGTCGATTCTAAAATATCTAAATTAGAAAAAAAACGTAAACTTCAGTTCTAAACGTCACGTCGCATTGGTATGAATACGGACTTAGATTTTTTATACTCAAAGAACTAACTTTAACATAATATTGATTAATTGGGTTTGGTAAAATGTATTTAATTAAATTTACATAATTAGTGAATGATCAATATTGAATTAAATATATAATTATTGCGTACTTAAAAACGGTAATGAATTTAATCGAATTCGTATAAAAAACTAAATTACTAATCTCATAAATTTCTTAAAAAACTAATCCTAATTGGTTTTTTTATTATATATACTTACCATAATCTGCCGGGTTATGATAACTAGGACATTCATAGCCAAGAGATGCTAAGAATGGTACCAATCCCTCAACTCGTCCCTTATACATACATTGACCTTCGGCCAACATATATAAATGATCAAACATTTCAAATAGACGAGCTGATGGTTGATGTATGGTACATACAATTGTACGACCACCACGGGCTAATGATTTTAGTAGACAAATTAGTTGAAAACATGAGGAACTATCCAAACCACTCGTAGGTTCATCGAAAAACATAACCGGTGGATTGTTTACTAATTCCAGTGCTATTGATAATCGTTTACGTTGTCCACCCGATAAATTTAGCGTTTTTGTATTACTTGATTCGCTAAGTCCTAAGGTTTCTAAAATTTCTTCTACCACAATTTTTTTAGCTGAATTTTTCATATCTTTACCAAGTTTTAAATTTGCCGAAACCATCATTGCTTCGGTTACAGTGAGATATGGCATCAGTCTATCATCTTGCATTATGTAACATGATAATTTTCTAAATCTACGCAAATTTCGTTCTTTTCCGTTAATACTAACTGTACCGCTAAGATGTGATGTTCTGTTAAGAAAACAATTGATTTTCTAGTTATTATATTACTGAAAAAACCTGTAGATACTTACTTATAACCAGCTAAAATATTCATCAATGTACTTTTACCAGCACCCGATGGTCCCATAATGCCAGTTAATTCTCCAGATCTAAATTTCCCACTAACCCCTTTTAATATTGTCTTAAAGCCACGCTTACGTCCCTCTGATACTGAGTATGATATGTCGGTGAATGAAATGTCCACTGGCGGTCGTTTTGGTAAATGTGTTAAGGTGACCTAAAAATATAAATTATTTTTTGTTGAATTCCTTTCTTTTATATAAAAATGATTTTAGTCTTATTTCAAAAAATTATTTAGAATTCTATATTTTTATGATTTACCTAATTTTTATTAAATTTATTATATTTTTTTTTAAATAATTTCATTATACAATTACCAAATTTTTCTTTTGTGCATTTGGACTATGATTTTGGACTTTTCGTGCTAGACTATGATGTCCCATTGTAACTGGTAATATTCCATTGCATAGATTATTTTGTGATCCACTGCAAAAAAATTATAATAAATTAGTTAATAAATTGATTTTCTATCATTCATTTAAATAAAAAATTTTTTTAATAAAATATAACAAATTTCTATCTTCTAATAAACATAGCATACCAACATAATTTTTTTATTATCAATAATATACGTAACGAAAATTTATTTTAAGTAGGGAAAAGACCAAGAAAACTTTAATGCGTGAGTTTCACATATCTTTTTAAAAGATCATGTAAAAAAACTAGTAAAAAATGTGAACAAAAAATACAAAAATGTATACACACGAATGAAACAAAGCAACGTCTTTTTCTAAAAAAATGTCAAACATGAGTGGGAAAAAAGGCGAACTTGAAAAAAAGTCAAAGTACTTCATCTTTTTACTAAAAAAAGATGAAAGGGGAAAAATCAATGTTTCTTTATGTTTTTTTTAATAATAAAGATAACTCTTTCTATTTTTTTCTAGTTTTTTTTTCATGATCTTTTAAAAAAGATATGTAGAACCTCTCCTTAAATTGATTTGTTTTTTTTTAATAAAATAGAGCTACGATCAGAAACTAAACATTGTTTGTTAAAAAATGCTTATTTAACACGGATAACAGATATTTTTTTACTGTGAATGCTTATTTAACTGACATCAACCCAAATTCTGTCTGGACGTCATCATATGTTAAATAATAATTTCAAATGTCAATTAAGATTTAGAATTCGAGAAGACACATTTTTAGGCGAACGAAAAGGTTAAAACTTACAATTAAAATATTTTTGCAAAGCTAAAAGTCAAGCGCTTACTGATTAGTTTGATTTTTATGAGGCCAAAACTTTGTCTGCTCTTAATTTAGAAGTGTAAATGCGACATCAGTATTTTGTATTGAATACATTTTTTATATCATTCATTTTTATAATAAAAAAAAAATCAATTTTACCCTCAATTAATTTAAAAGACTTCCATTTTTATGTTATTATTATACATAAAGCAATAAAACATCAACATCAGATCAATCGACAATCCTCAATTTTTATAATAAATAACATAAAAATAACCAATATGTCAAATTGCTTATTTTTAATTGCACTACCCAAGTACAAAAGAAATAAGCAATATTTTATCCCTATAAACATAATGTTACCGAACGTTCTGAACGCAATGCTGTCATTTTTGTTCGTTTATTAAACAAAATTTTAGTTTCTGAACGACGTTTCGCTTATTAAGCAATGTTTAGTTCCTGAACGTAGCCAATGTATGTATATTGTATATATTTAATTAATTAAATTCAAATTAAATTTGTTGTCAGTAAGTACAGGTATCCAAGTAAAAAAATGTCAAAGATTTTGTTTGAATAATGCAAACTTATTTTTATAGAAAATCTACATTTACTCATTTTGTTATTATTTATTAAAATCATAATTGAAAAAAATATTTTACGTCTTGTTCCTTTTTGTATAGCAAATTAAGCAGAATTATGATTTAATATTATAAAAACTAATTCAATTACTTAGTTCGACGCTTGACCCACACAGTTGATGACAAGTTTGTGGTGTTATAGTCTGTTAAAGATTTGCAAGTCTTTCTAGATGATTTAGTTTTTCTTTTATTTATAATATTGACAATACTATTATTATTGTCACTATTTTCAACACCTTCACCACCACCAAAATCACTACAATTTACATCTATTACACCATCGAAACCGTTAGATAAACGTTTTGTTGTTAAAATATTATTATGAATATGCAAAATCAAATTTCCATCTTGATGACTTAGCCGTATCACTTCTGGTTTATTAATCATTGAGTCCAAGCTATCCAAACTACTACAACCGGACGGAATCGTCGAATCAGAGGACATTCTAGTTTTAAATAATTTACAAAAATTAAAACAATAAAAACTTATACCGGATTTTGCATAAACGTTTGCGTTTTCTGGTTGATGGCCGAGAAAGAACTGTCACAGCCCCACAAAAACAATTTTTCTTTTTGCTTATATTTTATATTTTCACTCAAATTTATTATAAGAAAATTAATTTATTCGTACCAACCCAGTCTGTGTATAAAAATAATTGTTATCTAACATGATTCTTTTTCTACATATATTTATAATAAAATTATTAGGATAATAGGTGGCTTTTATACAATATACCTAGTATACCTACAGCGAATCTTTAAAACCGTTGAATATATATATATATATATATATATTAACCCTTTCGTCCTTTGTGTGCTAATACTGATCCAATAATTATATGTTATTATATTTATAAATTAGGAAGTAAAAAAGTATGTTTTGCATTAAATTTTTTTTGTTTTGTTTACCTTTTTATTCTATTTATTGTACACAAAACATAATTATATTGTACATAAGGTTTAAAAACTATTTTTCATTAAACTTACTTTTCATATATATATTTTTTTGTAATTTTTTATTTATTTTTATATTTAAAATATTTTTTTTTTCATGTGCTGAATATAGCACAGAACGCATGAAAGGGTTAACTTATAAGCAAGGAGCTTTTATAATATCAAGGCGGCATATATTTTTTTGTATTTTACTACTATACATATAAGTATGAATACATTTATGATGTCATGATTATTGTGTTGAATGAATAAACAAAATCAGGAAGTTTTGTACAATTTTCTTATATATATAATTATATATATATACCTAATACCTATATATAATACATAATATATATTTAAATATTTTATTTTTATTTATTTTAAGTAACCAACACAAAATTATCCTTTGCTATACTTTGAATTTCAGTAATTTTATTTATTTAATTAATAATTTAAATAAATAACTTTTATAAATATGTACATATATATAAAAAAATTAATAAAACAAAAAATTATATCATCAATATATAGAAATGGTTAATGGAATAATTATTAAATTAATTTTCAAGCAAGAAACAATTAAAAAAAACAATTTTACAGCACGTCATTATCTTATGGCCTGCAATTTACACTAAACAAAAATATATTGCTGTAGTTTGTATATTATATTATTTTTTAATATTCTGGAGATGGCAAGAGATGTATTAATCATCAATTTAATATGAAAATATTATAATTTATCTTAATTGAATTTATTTAATAAATTGACAGAACAATTTGCGAAAACGTCGTTTATTAGAATTAACATGATTTTATAAATGAAATAAATAATGATGATATTTTGAACATTTGAAATGTGTATGAAGACGTTTCAACGTTCACTTATCGGCTATATATTGTTTT
>JANSTW010074082.1:0-10110 GCA_027564275.1 Diadocidia ferruginosa | reverse complement strand
TAATTAATCTTCTAAGATTAAATTCAACATCTTCTTGAATAAACATCATTGCATTCTCACTCCAACACAAATATAACCAGTATAGAGTAGTGGGTAACGTCACGGCTCCGTAATCAAGAGGTTGAGGGTTCGAGGCCAAAAAATTTTCACATCTATGTTATCACCTTTCATTCGCAAGTGTTTATTAAAAAGCGTTTGCAGTGGGCCGGAAGTCTCTTAAAGCCGTTGTCCGCCTATATGATACCAACTGATAGGGTTTCTCATATAGTAAAACCCGCCCCACTGATCACCAAAAAATATGGCTGGTGCGAGTTGCTGACAACACTCCACCTTTGATAAAGTCAGAGATATAGTCGTCAATGCTCCCTCGCTTTGGAGTAAAGGACACGATGATGATGATGATGATTCTCACACCAAAACAAAGAAGGGCAGGTACAATATGGCTAAGGTCTAAGTTACCGGAACAACAGAATTAAGATCATTTCTTTTAAAAAGGGTAAAACAGGATCAATAAAAATATTGCATTTTAAAACTTTTACATACTAACTTTAAATCCTTCCTAGTAGCTGAATGGACCAAAACCACATTTGTGGATGCCCTAAGCGTCTATACATACAGAAAGAATTTTTTCTATTTATTTTTCCATACAAAACTAAAACCGCCGTGTGCGACCTCTAAATTATGTCCGATTTCTCTGAAACCCTTTCTTTAGTAATTTTGAAGCAAGTCGCATAAAATCGTGCTAGACAAAACCCAATTTAAGACAAAATGGCCACACTAATATAATATATACTATATATGAAGTCAGTATGAAAATTGTACAACCCTTAATTTAGGTCAAAATAGTCAAATTGCCGGAACCCAATTTGTTTCGTTTTATGATGCTTCTGAGTAAGAAAAAAAAATGCCCGTCCGTTCGTCTGTCTGTCAGCAAAATTATTCTGGGATTGCGTTCGTGGACTTTCGGTCAAACGAGAGGGAGATCTCATACAATTTGTTTGCTAAAATTGGCAGAAAAATATGAGTATATAAAGAAAGTTTTTTACCAGTAAACGGTTTTGGCTAGGGGTGAATTATTATAGTAGTCCGATACTCCAAGATTGCATTTAAGGGAAGTAAAAGGAGGGGGGGGGAGGATGGTCTCCCATACGATTTTTTTTTTGTAAAAATAGCAGGAAAATATATGAACAATAAGCATCTATATGCTGGCTTTCTCTATAAAAAGTTGTTTACCAGTAGACGGATTTGGTCAAATTTAGTTAAGGATGAGATTTTAGTGGCCCTTTATGCTGGTATTGAATTAAGAATCTATATGTCAAAGCTTAAGGAGGTTCCTATACGATTTTTTTTTTAAATTTGAGCAATAAGCATATAGAGACAGTTTTACGGATTTTGGGTAATTTTGTGGGTTTATTTTATATGTCGCTATACGCTTTAGGGAGAAGTGTTAGGGGGTTTCCACAAACATTTTTTGTTCTGGAGTTAAGACTGGCAAAATCCCCTGAAGAGGGGAGGGGGTTCGAAGTTTGTATGGGGAAATTACAATAATGGCATAATATCTTAATGATATTATTTATAGAATTGACACAGGAGGTCCTTGCAAAAAATTTTGTTTTAATTTTACCCATGGTGGGGAAAAATTCGTAAGATGACCGAGAATAATAACTTGTATGAAATTAGATGATATGTTATTTTGATTTATAAATTCATTAGCCCGCATGAAAACATATCGCCGAGAAAAACATATTATTGTGACAAACATAAACGGTGATAAATATAATATGTTTAAAACAAACATACTATAAGTTTGTATCAAACAAAGTTGTTTAGTTAAGTTGATGCTATGGTTATTGGTAACATCAACCTTAACATTTTTATCTAAATTTCTTCAACTAAACTATGTTTATGGCAAATATGCACCAAACATGGCTTTTCTGCAAGTGATATAAAAAATGTTTTCGTTCATTTTTCCAATCCAAATCTCAATTTTTTGCACAAATACTGTACACTTCTCGTACAAAATCAATATATTTGTATTTTCCCCCTTGCAGAACCACGTTTACATCATTTAGTTTAGCAAATTAGGAAGCAAATTGATGCTGGGTAATTAAATTATTCGAATAGGGTTGTGACCCCTTTTTTGAGAACTGCAGCTCTAGGATTTTACTTGAGTTCTCTACTTAAAAGACGAGGTTATTCCCATTTTATTTTTTGTTGTTTTTAATATCTATATAGTTCACACTTTTTGTTCAAACATGTAAACTAATAGAGAAAATATGGTTTTGTGTTAGTTTTCTAATGTTAAAAGATTGTTAAAGCTGCATCTCAGTTATGCTGAGGGCTCTCGGACCGATTTTTCGACTACCTTTAATAATTATTAAATTAATTATATTCAAAAATTAAAACCAAAAACCCAAAATATATTTATTTAAATATAAAAAATTCATAATTTCTATATATAATTTCCATATCTCCTGCCTTTATACTACTACTACTTGTACTTACCCGATGAATGTGGAATATTATTTGAGCCACCAATATTGTCAAAGTTTCGTTCGTCTTCAGCCTTATAGTCATTGGGGAAATCACTTAAACTATCTCTGCAAGTAGCCCAAATGTACATATATGAGATTTAAATACATATCAAAGGTTAATTATATTATTTAACTAATTATTTTAGGAAAATGTGAAAAGTTAAATAATTTACTAAAATAGTAGAAAAGTATAAAGGTATAATTTAAATTGGGTTTTTCGATGCGATAATGTGTGCCAGGGATGTTGAAATTATAATTATTATGGATAAATATGACCTAATCTATTAAAAATGTAATAATAACCTACCGGACATTAATTTCATTTGTATAGCCATGCATTGGCGGTGCTGTGTCATCGTAATCGGGCAGAGAATAATGGGTTCTTCGCATACACATTAATTTGGGCATAAAATGTAGAAATATTTTTCGGCACCATGGTGACATATTATGTGTTGAGGGAGATCTATATTTTACATTTAGAAAATTATAACAAAATAGTGTTTCATTAGTATATATGATGATGGCTTTTAATTGAATTTTAAATTTTATTACCGAAAGTGTATATTCAGGACACAGACTGTTGTCCACACAGATAGCGATACTAATAACATTGTAAATAGTAAATATTTGCCCAATAGCGGCACGGCCAACGACGTGGGCGGAATAATTTCGGCAAGTAGCAAAAAGAACACGGTCAACGAAACCAGAATTGAAATGCACAGTGTTACCTGCAATGTGGATTTGAAATTTTTTAAGCTGAAAAATACATTCACAATAAGCATAAATGTTACCTTTTCTCCTGAATCACTGGGCAAGTAAAATACTAAAACGGTTAAAAATGTTATACCCACACAAGGGATAATCAGATTAACCGTATAGAATAAAGTCTTTCGTCTCATTGTCATCTTAAAGGTGATATCTGAGATTGAAAAAAAAATATTTTAAAGAATTGTTTTTAGAAATAAAACTAAATCTAAAGATTCTATAATATGAATTGGGGTGGACTCTATATCATAACGTTATTAGGTCGGTTTTGTCCTTTTTCCGCGGAAATAACAAAATGTTTCATTATTATCACAGCAAAACTAAAACCAAACACAGGAGAATTGATTGATTTTCTATTTGCCAGCGAAAAAAATATTACGTAACATGGCTGATTATTATCAGACAAGCCTTAAAATTTTAATTTTAATTTCCGGAACCTTGTACTTTGGTTGTTTTATGATGCCCTGATTCAGAAAATCTAGAAAATGTTTGGATTGTATTTGGAGTCTCTAGGTCAAAGGGTAAAAGGAGGCTTCCATACGATTTTTTTTTCTTCTAAAAATGGCCGAAAAATATGAGCAATGAGCATACAGAGAATGTTTTTATCAGTATAGACGAATTTTTTTTGTTGGTGAGATGAGAGGCTCCGATTTATATTTATAAATGGCAGAAAAATATGAAGAAAGTTGTTTCCAAGTAGACGGATTAAGCCAAATTTTATAGGGGGTAAGTTTTAAGAAGTCCTGGCAAACAGCGTCCAATTATGACCCTACCTTTCTTTTTGTATAAAGGGTCATGTCCCAACAAAAAAAATTGAATTTTTCTACACACTAAAAACAAATCACTCAACTTAGAGCGAAAACAGCGCCAGTTTTTTTAATAATTATTGAGCACTTAATACATTTACTCAAAATTAGGTGAATGTTCTTGAGTGAAATTAAACTAAAAAAATACTGAAAATAATAATAATTATTATTGAGCGATAACATCTCAAAATACACCGAAAATATTCTTATTTTGACAATAATTATTGAGCGAAAACAACTCAAAATATACCGACAATAATCTAATTTTGAAAATAATTATTGAGCGAAAATTAATCAAAATTAAGTGAATTTAACCCAATTTTGACAATGATTATTGAGCGAAAATCACTCAAAATTAAGTAAACTTAGCCAAATTTTGAAAAAACTTATTGAGTGAAATTCATTCAAAATATGGTACACATTTAATTTATAATTTATTAATTTTTATAATTTATTTTGACAAATTCGATTGAGCGAAATTCATTTAAAATAAAGTGATTTCACCCTTATTTCCACTTTCGATACAATTTATTGAGCGAAATTCACCCAAAAAAAATGAATCGGTCGGCTAGGGCAAAAGTTTACTTTCTTCGCCCAAGGCCTGAATTTGTTTATATAAACAAATAAGTCAAGTAGTAATCTCAACACTGGTTGAGACTTGTGAATCTCCAATAGACGAGCTTAAAACATATGCCAACCTTTTGTTCGCCCCACAATATTCGTTTAATCTATTGCTATAATTAGCGAATTAAGAATCGAAACGAAAATTTTAAATTTTAAAATTATCGCTCAATAAATAAAGTCGGAATAGTTTATATTTTAATTTATTTATTTCCACCTTATTTCGAGTGTTATTCTTTATTTTTTGAGTTACAAATAAATAAAGACTTTATTACTTGAGTGATAATAATCACTCAAAATAAAGTGAAAATCACCGAAAATAAAGCGAAATACAACTTATTTATTGAGTGAAAATCACTCATAATAAAGTAAAAATCGCTCAAAGTAAAGCAAAATGCGACCCATTACCCATTAATTGAATAAAAATCATTCAAAATAAAGTAAAAATCACTCAAAATTGAGCGAAATACAACAAATTAATTGAACGAAAATCACTCAAAATAAAGTGAAAATTACTCAAAATTAAGCGAAATACAACCTATAATATGAGTAAAAATCGCTCAAAATAAAGCAAAATACGACCCATTAATTGAATGAAAATCATTCAAAATAAAGTAAAAATGACTCAAAATAGAGCGAAATGTAACCTATAAATTTGAGCTAAAAATAAAATCACTTAAAATAAAGTGAAAATTACTCAAAATAAAGCGAAACGTAACCTATTAATTAAGTGAAAATCACTCAAAATAAAGTAAAAATTATTCAAAATAAAGTAAAAATCACTCAAAATATAGCCAGTTAATAATAATTTTTGGCCTTACCGAGCCTCGAACCCACAACCTCTTGATTACAGAGCCGTGACTGTACAAACTGCTCCATACTGGTTAATAAAGCCAATTACAAAAAAATAAACTATCTAAATAAAACTTATTAATTGATTTAAAATCACTCAAAATAAAGTGAAAATCACTCAATATAAAGCGAAATACAACAAATTATTTGAGCAAAAATCACTCGAAATAAAGTGAAAATCACTCAAAATAAATAATAGTAATACAACCTATTGAGTGAAAATAAATTAAAATAAAGTGAAAATCACTAAAATAGGCGAAATACAACTTATAAATTGAGTGACAATCACTCACTTTTTTGCGTAATATATGAGTTAATTTCAATCAATTTAAGATCTAGTCAGTTTTAAAGGGTTAAAAAATAATTTTTGGTTGAAATATTTTTCAGTTAAACGATTTGAGCGAATTTTTGATTGAATTTTGTCATAAAAAAGGAGAATTAGCTCAGGATTGATTATAATTTCTTCACTTAACCTCACTCATTTGAGTGACATTTTTGTAGAGTGTAGGGGGAGGAGCCTGAAGTTTGTATGCAAAAGTTTTAAAATGCAATATTTTAATTCCCAACCTATACTAAATAAAAGCGTGGGTTAAAAAAATTGTAGTTTTGTAAACTTAAGGGGAAACACACCTCCCTTTTAAATGGGAGTGGCATAACTTTTGTATACAAAAATTATAAATATAAATATTTATAGGTTGTGTAGTATCAAATTAAAGATCTTGACAAAAGCTACAATTTTAGTTCTAAGGGTTTTAGTTCTTCCTTCAGCTCGCAGGAGAAGTTAAAGGATTTCTTAGAAGAAAAATTTATATATTTGCTATCGCAATCTCAGAGACGGTAGGCTAAAACCCTAAGAACTAAATTTGTAGCTCTTGTCAAGACCTTTCAGGGTCTTTAATGGTTTATTTTTGATATTTTTCATACAAACGTTAATCCTCTCCTCCCATTTAGAAAGGGAGTGTTTTCCCTTAAGTTGACACTACACAATTTTTTGTTTCACACTTCCACACTTCCATTCTATATAGGTTTTACATAAAAAAATTGCATTTTAACACATTTGCATACAAACTTTAAGCACTTCCCCTTCCGGAGAGAGGTGTTTCCCCCAAAATTAACTGTACATTTTTTTTTTGAGTATACAAAAAGAGATGTAGGGTCATGTTTGGAAGGGTTCCAGAACGATTATTATTTATAAAAATGGCAGAAAAATAAGAAGAGAGTTTTGTCCAAGTAAACGGATTTGGACAAATTTTATAGATGCGATAAGTTTTTAGAAGTCCTTGAATCTTAGATTGTATTTGGGGTCTTAGAGTCAAAAGAAAAGTGGGCTCCATATGCTACATATATATTTGTTTATGAAAAATGGCCAATATGAACATAATTATAGAGAAAGTTTTACGGATTTTGGTCAATATTGGTGTGGACAGTGGATGGGTTTTCAAACATTTCACTTAAATTTCTAAGAAATATCTCAAAAATTTCTTAAAATCACTTTTTCAGTTCAAAAATGTAACTATTTACTCAATTTTTTTTTAATTTATTGTATTGATAAAGAATATTTCATTCTTTTCTAAAAGTCGTTATGAATTTGCCTCATTAACAAAGACATATTAAAAAAAGCATCATAACTTTAATTGAATATATTATCAAACATACCTGCAAATGGCTCCGAACAACACGGATAATATTCCTCATTACGTCCAGCCGGTGCTTCCAAAATATCCCATTCAACGGATGTATAAAATCTACTTAAATCCACTCCCAACATAACTAAATTACTGCCGGCCACCTTGTTCCATTATTAAATTAGAGGCAGCAGTCAGAACGAAGGAAATGCAAAAAAAATCATGTCAATTTAAGAGAAAATTAGTTAATTCAACAGAAATTATATTTAGTGTACAAATTTATATAATAATAAGATTTTGTTTGCAAAAATAATTTACTTGATTTAAATGTTTTAAATCAACTTGTACGCCATTATAAGTCCACGAACCGAATTTCATGAAGCAGGTCTGTTCATCGTATGGAAAATATTCAACATTCATTTCACAAGATGTTTTGTAAATGGCCGGTGGTTCCCACACCACCTCGCCAGTGTACCGGAGAGTTGCCTTTGTCATAACAGTTACCTATTATAAAATAAAAAGGAGGGAGTTTGGTTGAAAGAAAATTATTTCAATATTTTAACAATTTTATATTATTTTATTTTTGTGTTTCGTGTCGTGCGGTCTGTAAAAGGGCATAACTGACATTTTTGTTTTGATATCAATACATTATTTTACTTTTTTTGCTTTTAATATTTCCTAAATACGTTGGTCCAATTATATGATACAGATATGGTTCCTCACCAATAAATATGATCATTGCGATTTGCTAACAAATCTCCACTTTTGATATGATCGTCAATGAAAACCAAGGTCTAAGACTCTTAGATCGAACAAAGTGCAATATGGTCCCTCGCTTTGGATTAAATAAGGACACGATTATGATTATTTTCATTTTAAAAAAATTGATGTTCTTATGTAAATTTAATTTTACTTAGGCCAACATAGTCAAACCAAGGTCTTATAATAAAAATAATAATAATAAACAAATGGATGTTTTTATGCATAAATTTAATTTAACTTAGATACATTTTTGGAACCACATTTTTTTACGTTTTATGATGCTCTGATTCAAAAAATTTCCAAATTTAAAAAACCGTGAGTTTTTTAAGTGGTCCTATACTTTGGTATTTCATTTAGAGTCTCAAGGTCAAAAGGAAAAAGATGCTCCCATACGGGCTGAAGTTTAGAATTTCCCCTCTTGAATCCTTTCCAAACTTTGTACGAAGGTAGAAGGTCTTCCTTGAACAACGTTTGTTCTTGGAGTTTGCGGCGCTCGGACCCTTTTCGGAGGGGGAGGTGTTTAAAGTGTGTATGCAAAAGTTTTAAAATGCAATATTTGAATGCCACATATTACAGAATGAATGAATGTGAACTTAGGGGGGCACATCCACTTTAAAATGGGAGAGGCTTACCGTTAGTATGATGTCAAATGGAAAGTCTTGACAAGGGCTACAACTTTAGTTCCAAGGATTTCAGAATGCAGGTGGTCGGGGGCGACTGCCTCCCGATAAGTAAATTTAAACTAAGCAGGAAGTTGTTTAGTGAAGACCTTCCTACCATCTTACAAAGTTTATGGAGGATCCAAGAGGAGGGGTAAGTATATACATATTATCCCCTATAGTTTTATTTTAATTTATTAAATGACTAAAAAATATGAACCTATATAAAAAAAGTTCTTCACTATTAATCGGATTTAGTCAAATTTAGTTGAGAGTGAGCTTTTATTGGTCCGATAATCTACAAATCCATTTATGGTCTCTAGAACATTTAATTAGTTAATTTAAAAAAAAATAGCTGCAAAATGTAAGCTATTAGATAAGATAAGACATATTTTGTATCAGCTTTTGATTGTTCTAAAAAATATTTTACTTAAAAATAAGTCAGTACCTGCCCATGTGCTCCTATCAGATTATTTGGCTGGAAGCTGTCGAATTTTATTTTACAAGATCTTTACCAGCCAACAATTTGATGGTATCAGATATTCAGATACTACCTTATTCACACACATATATTAATTACGTTAAACTGATGCACACCAGTCTATGCAAAACTAACACTTTAGAGATTACGGCCTCAACCTATAAATGACTCTTCCTTCACACGGGGGAACTTTCAAACTTCGAAATCTCATCTAAATCTCTCTATGCCTTAGAATCAGAAAGATGACAATATTTTGGTACAAATTTCCGAAAAATTGATTTTTGTTTTTTTGTTGGTAAGGGGTGTTTGGTATCAAATTAAAGGTATTACAAATACATATAATTTAAAAAAAATATGAGGCAAACACAATACTCCATGTAGGTTGGAGAAGCACAAATCTGTTTTTTAATAGATTTGTGCTTAGAAGGGGCGAGTTGAAAGTAAGTACAAATATTTGGTGAAAAAAAAGCTCCAAAACTCATAAAAAATAATTTTTCTGAAATTTTGAACAAACTTTTCCCTTTTCCCCGTCTAAGGGAGGAAAAAGCAGCAAAAATAACAGGGGTTTTCGAAGACTGGAGGCTCAGTAAGTTAGCGATTGCAGCCAACAATTTCTTGAATCTCGATGTTGTAATTATGTCCATAGTTTCTCATAGCTTAGAAGTATTTTTTTGAGAAAATCTGAGACTGTTTTGTTGAAAGGCTATTTTTGTAACTCCAAGCATCTTGGTTTGAAAACAAAAACCGGTAAAATAATTTCAAAAATTTCTATTCACAATTTATCAAACACTCGAGCCTTTCGGGATGTTTAGTAGGGTTCCATATGGCCCAAAAAACGACAATACGCGCCTTTGGAGCAAATTTTCCAGAAATTAAGTATGTTATAAGCGAAAATAAACCAAGTCGAAAACAATAAAAAAATGTTTTTGAAAATTCAAGATGGCGCCGTAATTCAAGATGGCGTCAAAACACAAAACATTTAATAACTCCTTTGTCTTAATGACT
>JANSTW010074071.1:0-10110 GCA_027564275.1 Diadocidia ferruginosa | reverse complement strand
TAAAATTTTTCGAAACCGTGAAATTTACGAGTCTTCGAATTGCTATATCTCGGAGGGTTGCTAAGGTACAGAAAAACTTAGTACACATAAAACGTAGATAATTTTAAATACTATAATACTTTAATAGAAACAAAGTAGATTTAATTGACAGTTTTTAGTGTATTAATAAAAATACAGAAATCGGCGCATTTTTTCCAATATGGTGGCCAAAAAAACGCATTTTGCACACATAGATTTTTCTAGACTTTTAGTATTTTAAAAAGATACTTCCAAAGAACCAAAAAAATTGTACTTTGACTCTGTGGGAAATAATTCCACCTTTCATCATTTTTTTTCGTAGAACTCCTCTACTATATTATAATATTGTAGGTAAAAATAAAAGATATTCAAAAACAATTTAACAAATATAATAAACTATAAACTATTATCTGGTAATAAAACTAACAACTATATTTTGTTGTTGCCGCCAATATTATACAGTAAAACAGTTATTTGTATTATAACAATTATAATAAATGTAAGTAGGTAATATACATTTATTAAAATTAAAGAAACAAATTTAAATTCCTTTATAGGTATTAAAAATAATAATAAACAAATTTTAAAGAATAGGAAAAGAAACCATTTGTAATTTTATTATAGTCAACAGTATAATACAGTCAATCAATGGTAATATACATTTAATATCTGACGCGAAAAGTTTAAGTAGGACTGTTTAAGAAAAAGGAAACTCCAATATACAACAAATTGTATAGAAAGATTTAATAAAAGTGTAAGAGTGAGTTAAATAATTGGATAGTACCTGACGACCTGTACCCGAATTCTGAACGTTTTTCCATCTTTTTATCCAGATTTATTTCCATTTTTTTGAAAATAAGCTTTAATTTTTAGTGAAGTTTTTTTTTTCACCACGAAGCTTTTTAAGAAAACTTTTCAACACATAAAACTTAACGAAACTAATTTAATACGTTAACACCAAAAAAATACGGCTAAATTTAAACCCTCTAATTTTTGCGGTGATATAAAATTATTGAAAAATAAAATAGTTTTGCTGGTCCAATTATAATTTAAATTAGTAATATTTTTTAATTAAATCACAAAACAGAAATAAAAGTAACAAACAATACGACATTTAAATATTTTAGCAATAAAAAACTATCAACGACATACTTTAATATTTTCGATAAGTTGAAAGCTATTAAATATTGCAAGACATACGTTTTTCGATAACAACTGTCGATTGCCGTTGCGACAGACGACCTACAGTTGCAGTCGCATGTAAAACATACCTTTATTGCCAAAAAATAAATTGAACGAAAAATGAAACAAGCAACGACTTACGAGATCATAGATATTAAAATTAACGATGCAGACATACGTTACTGTGGTTAAAATGTCGCGCGTTAAAATTTATCAATATGTTGCAAAAATATCAACCAACATAAGAAAATCCGTATCAAATGAAAGGTAATTTAATAACCTATTATCATCGTGTCCTTTACTCCAAAGCGAGGGACCATTTAACTCTTTTTCTGTCTGATACCATGGTTTGGAGGAATCCTATCAGTTGGTATCATATAGGCGGACAACGGTTTTAAGTGACTTCCGGGCCAGTGCAATCGGTTTTTAATAAACACCTGCGAAAGAAAGGTGATAACTCAGATGTGAATAATTAATAATAATTTATTGGGACCCACCAAAAACCAAGATTCGCTTTGTTGGGAATTTTTGCACTTTTCGCATACAAAGAATTTTATCTTTCCTAGGCTATATATTACCAATTGTAAGTTATTTACAAAAAATTTAAAGAAATCTTCTATGAAGGAAGTAAATATTTTTACGCATAACAACTCTTATAATAAAATATTTATTTTTTTCGATCGTGAGTGTCAATAATTTTAAGGAACAGGCTAATCGATCAGCTTCAACCGAAGCAAAAACAACCCAAACTGACAAAATATTCGCTTGGAGCTAATCGTTTCTAAAAACTCGTAAGAGAAGAAGAAATAGTGACAGCCACCGCGTGAACCTAAACCACCACCAATCTTTGTAGAGGGAGTTGAAGTTATTATCCCCTTGCAACAATTACTAACACTCACTGCTTCAAATGGTCACGGTTTTTAACCTTGGGAAATAACCAAGTCAAGAAACAGCCAAAATCAAAAGAGCACTTCACTGCAATTGTGAAAGCTCTTACAGAAAAAGATACTAAGTTTCACATTTATCAACTAAAATCAGATCGTTATTTCAGAGAAAGAAACGTTCAACAAACGACTGATATTGCGGAGCTAAAAAAAGCTTTAAAAGAAAGAGAAATATTGCTGTTCTATATTGACCTTGAACCTAAAGCAAACAACAAAGAAATTTATCAAATCTCTTTAATCGTGAACTTAAAAGTAACATTTGAACCGCCACATCAACGTCGAGAAATGCCGCAATGCGCAATGCCAAGCGGTTCTGCTACCATAATGCACGATATGTTAAAAGTGCTCGTAATCATGAAACACAAACTTCCTGTACTAGAAAGTTAAATTATTAAATAATGAATTTGTATGCGTGCTCTGAAATGGAAGTCATCCAGCTAACTATAGAAGCTGTGAAGTACATAAACAGCTCAAAAATAAATGTTTTTTTCCTCCACTACATGAAAAAACAGCACCTTCTCAGTCTAAAAAGCCAACTATAACTACATAGAACATCAGTCTTATATGCAGCCCAACATCTCTACGCACACGCAGCAAGAGAAAAAATCAACAAAATCAGTTCTTAAAGAGAATATCACATCCATCCAATGATATGGCGGAACTTAAACATATGATGAAAGGTCTCATGGAATAAATGTTGAACCTTTTGAACCATGTTGAACTTTTTAACAACTCTGGTCAGTAAAATAAAATAATGCAAATGGTTTGACCCAACACAAATTTGAACTAATTAGTTATTATTAGAGACAACATCAAGCACCATGAAGTTGATAAATTTAATTTAAAGACTATCTTCAAACAACTACTATTGTGGTAGATGACTGGAACGGTCCAATAGCAATATCTTCAGTATATTGTCCTCCACGGCACACAATCAGTAATGCAAAATTTTCGATTTTTTTTAATAAACTTGGAAATAGATTTATTGCTGGAGGCGACTATAGCGCAAAAAATACACTCTGCGAAAGTCAATGCGTCATTATAATTTTGGATAAATATCCAGTGGCGACCTTACATATTGGCCAACAGATCGACAGAAAATTCCTTAGAATTTTAGATTTTTGTATAACTAAGGGTATTCAATCTAAGTGTATTAATGTTAGAGGTGTGCGCCGATAGCTTTTTATTCAGCGTGTTCAAATTCAATCAAATTCATTTTTTGGCGGCGGCGAATTATTTTTTTCTTTACCACAGGAAAAATAAAAAACGTAAACAAATTTTTATGTGTGCGTGTAGATTGTAGATTATATTCATAGATAAATCACAAAGTAATGGCCGATTTTGTGAACATTTCAAAATTTCGATATTAATATCTCTGTACCGAAACTTCTGACCGGATCACCAAACTTATTTTACAAAATTAGTAGATAATTTATGAACCTTTTAATTTAATGTCTGATGACATAGGTCGTTTGTATCATGAGAAATATTCTGATATGCGAACCTCCCACAAAAACTAATTTTTATACCTCGAAATTTTATCCAAAGAAACAAAATCCCTGTTTTTTGTTTTTCTAGCACTATAACATAAGAAAAAAAATAGTGGCATAAAGATCACAACATAATAGTTGCAATTTGTGGAGTGGTGTAATTTGTAGTATAGCTTGTCCCTTTGTCCAAAAGCTTTGAGAATTAATTTAAAAATAAGCCAAAACTGAAAACAATTCTTAGCAACTGAGGTTCACCTTTCTCGTCTTCCTTTCAGCAAAAACGTTGACAAATTTAAATTTAATATAATTTCGGTTGTTATCAGTTCATAAATCGATACTAAAAACTAGTAATTTACCAAATTTTTAAATTGTTAAATCGGCGTGAAATTATTTTCCGGCGGCGGTCGTCACGCGCCGAATTAAAAAAACAGCGGCGTCAGCGAAAATATTTTTGAAATATATCGGCGTCAGCGCGGCGGCGCACATCTCTAATTAATGTAAAATATTGCCTGGATTTATCTTCTGACCACTCGATAATTATAATTATAATAAACTCTACAATATTGAAAAAGGCGAAACCAGTCGTCTTGCATAATAAATGCACGAATTAGGATATGTTAATAGAAATACTTAATACAAATAAATATAACATGTAATGCCGATTTAAAGTCCCCATACAATCTGGAGACTGAAATCCATAAATTCGTGCAAGCAATCCAGGAAGCAGCGTAAAAAGCCACACTAATTCAAAATGAAAAGAAAAACAGTCAACGATTTCAGCAAGTGTTTTTGAAAAAATTGCTGATAAACGTCAATTACGAGAAAACGGCCAAATACTCGATAACCAATAGATAAGTTTCATCTGAAAAAGGCTATTAACAGAAGTTCATTGAGAGTGTTGAGACATCTATTGATTGTAGCGCTTTCTTTGTGCAATCCCATATAAAAAACCCTTGAATTGAAAGTAACTTCAATGCGTTGGCGGTCAAATTTTTAGGTTATAAATTATCTATTTTATTTTATTACTTATAATCATCTGATCCAAATCAAAATTCTAAATTATCATTTAGAATTTTATTATAAGTATTTTATTTTTGCAAGTAAAATATTGTAAGTTAATTTTACTTTGAGTTATTGATAAAATAAGTATTCTAAGATGCTGATGTAGAACATATTTGAATTGACGAAGAATTAATTAAAAATGTAATACTAAAGCAATTTTAAAACATATTTCCAGCAATTATTACAAAAATTTGTAACCTTCAAGAGCATTTTTTTACACTTCGCGCCGACAAATGAATTTGCATTGTGTACGCCGTAGTAAATTTTACTAAAATGTTCCGAAATTTCTTATCTGTTCAGGCCTTTATGAGTAGTCATAATACCATGGTGTTGAGACACCTATTGATGTAGCGCTTTTGTTTGCGCGTATGATATATCAAAATACGCGTATTTATCCACTCCATAATTCCATATCCATCCTACAAATATATATGGTGATTTATATTTTCTAATGACGTCACAATCTCAATTTTTACGTTTTTTATCTGAAACTTTGAACCCGTCCCCTGCCCTAGGGGTGGTTTTCCCCACTAACAAAATATATGGGCTGACTCGAGGGAAGGTCCCCTACATTATTAAGAGGCTCCTGCTGAAAGCGCCGGTAAAGTTCATTTTTCCATTAACTCTAATAAAACACAAAAGAAAAAACCATTGGGATGTCAAAACCGAAAAAAAAAATCAAAATCGACTTATCGATGTAGCACTTTACAACAACAATTTGACAACAAAAACGCTGCGCGCGCCAATACGCAAAATTTTGCGCGAATCGCACGCAAATCGCAAAAATCGCAGCAAAAGAAAACAAAAATATCGCCAAAAAATAATAAATACCCAAGTATTTAGTTTTAATTTTAGGCAAATTCTAACTTAATTTTAATTAACTTGTAAAATTGATGAATCTTAATTAGCTGTTATTGTCCTTTTTTAATTAAACGCTGTGATAATTATGTGATTTTTCGGGGAGTTTGCAATAATTTGGGTGGCTATAGAGCGAAAAACTCCCCTTGCAATTTCTGTTTACGTTATCTTCTAATTTATTATTCTTTAGCAATTAGGGCACAATAAGTAATGTTTAGGGCTTAAAACTTTAAAATATAAAAACTGCGTTACAAGAACAAAATATGTGCGAATCAACAAGTTCGGATAGTTCTAGTAGTAGCACACTTACAGACACGGAGGAGGCATTTTTAAGAGCCTGTCGAAATGGGGACAACAATGCGGTATCAGAACTGATTAAACTTCGCGATTCGGGTAAAGTTAGCTTTAGCATAAGTTGTAAGGGTAAATCAAAGAGTAACTTGGGATGGACACCGCTACATCTGGCCACCTATTTTGGTCACCGAAGTGTGATGGAAGTGTTGTTATTTCGGGATGCTGACATTAATGCGATCAATGATAATGGAGATACACCATTGCATAAGGCTGCATTTATCGGACGCGAAGTATGATTCTGGAAATAATTGAGATTATTTTAAATAAAGTTTTTTTTTTCAAGGATATAGTCATGCTGTTACTGCAACATAATGCTGATGTAAATATTATAAATGGTGAGGGACGCCTCCCGCGTGACATGACTCCGTCAAGTGAAGTAGGCAAAGAGATTAATAAACTTCTGAGGGCTGCAGAAGCAACAGAAGCTCTGCGACAAGAAAGCAAACTATTAACAGCTGCACGGGAAGGGGACATTGATTTATTAAATACTTTGGTAAGATTAATGGAAATATTTTGTAGGAAATAGAATAAAGCAAATTTTCTTGTAGCTAAAAACACAACATCCGCCTAATATAAATTGTGTTGATGCACAAGGAAACTCATGCCTACACTGTGCTGCTTATCGTGGCCACAAGGAAACGGCCGTTCTTTTATTGCAAAATGGAATCGATACAAATATACGCAATAATCGAGGTCGGTTCATCAAAGTAATTGTTTTTATTAAACTAACTCGAGTATTTTTCAGGCCAATTAGCTTTAGATTTAGCACGTGATGCTCAAACTGTACAAATTTTAAGTGTTAAGTCTGTCCGTCGTGTACAAAAAAGTGCAAATAGACTGGAAGGTCCACTGCTGAAACGATCTAGATTTTTAGGGTGGAAACCGGTTTGGGTAACTTATGGTTTTGTTTTTATTCCAAATTAGTTTATAAACGAAATTGTCAAACAGGCCGTCCTAGAGCGAGGGGTTTTAAATTACTTTGCGTCAAGGGCTGATGCAACCGTTAGTGATAATCGTCGCCGTGATTATAAATATTTAGATAGTGCAAGAGTAACGCCATTAACGACAGATCAGTCGTCCTTTGTTGTACATTTTAATGATGGGGCCGTACATAGGTTAAGTGTTCTGAGTAATGGTGGTACAGGTGATCGGTCACAAGTAGAGAGGCAGGTAAAGAGTAATAATTTATTAAATAATTATAATTCAAATATCTAAATAATATTTTTACTATTTCAGAAATGGATAAATGCCTTTCAAGAGCATGCTGCCTATAGTTCGCATTATTTGTGGGGAATCGATAAACGTCGATCGGACAGTGATGATGATTTTGCTTGTGTAACAAAACCCTTGGGTTGCATGTCTGATGCATTAGCATCGGCTACGGCAAGCTATGAGGTGTTGCAAAGGCAACTGGGTGATTGTGCGACAATTGTCGAAGCATTGCAAAGAAGTATGGAAGGACAGAGTTCTTCGTTGCCTCTGTCAACAATGATGGTAAATCCTGTTTTGTTATCATATTTGGTAATTTTTTATTTTTATTTTGTTATTTTTTAATCCTTTCTTTAAAATCTGAGAATTTTTTTATACAATTTTAATTTAAATGTTTTTTTTTCGCAGCGCTTTCAATTGGTGTCCGAAACAGCTGCAAATATGTTGGCATCGCTACAACATTGCCTAACGCTGTTTCATCAGCAAGAAGACGTTCGAGTGGTTCAATTGAAACAGGAACAAGTAAATATATACAATTTAAAAATTTAGGAACGGGCTAATCGATCAACGAAAAGTGAACATTTTTACAATACAATGTGGCGCCAGCCATAGCCTTCAAAAATATGAAGTTTTTTACTCCTGTTCCGACAAGGATTGCACTATTTCTAGGCTAACCCGTTTTTTCGTTGATCGATTAGGCTGTTCCTAAATTTTTAAATTTGTTGACACTCACGATCGAAAAAAAGTAAATATTTTATTATCATTAATATTCATCTTCATCGTGTCCTCTACTTAAAAGCGAAGGAGTATAGGGACCATTTTACCTTTTTCTATCTGAATCTTATCCATTGACGGCCATATCAAAGATGGAGTGTTGTCAGTAACTGACGTATTTTTGTTGGTGATCAGATGGCGAGTTTTGCACTATATACTTATTGAACATTATTTGTTAAGATTTTATTGATTTTGTGTAGGCTTTCGATTATTTTATATAATGAAACAATTTTCGGGTCTGCAAAAATCAACAACCAACAAGATTAGATCATACTAAATATCGACCGCTTAAGCAACCAAAACAATAATTACTATTTATTAAATCGGCAAAGATGTGTGGAAATTGGTGCTCATTTATCAAACAATCTTCCAGTGAACATATGTGTACCCCAAGGATCCATCCTTGGAGCGTTACTATTTTCCGTATTTATTATTAATCTGTCTGAAGTTCTTACCTTCTGTGAGGGTCATATATTTGCAGATGATGAAAACTCAAGCAATTTTATTTCGTTCTAATTGTAGATATGATGTTCCCACACTAATGGAACTTATAATACGCCGATACCATTTTTGAATGATGTAAAACATCTCGGTATAATATTGAGCAGTGATTTGAATTGGAAAAATCATGCTTATTTTATCGCTTCAAAAATTTATACTGGTTTGACCATGTTTTTGTAAAATTTGTTAAAATCTGGACAACTATCCTATTTATTAAATTTTAGTAGACATGTTCAGTCTATTTGTTCTGAATCGTGGTTTCCACGATATTTGACGAAGTTTTTGGGCTCATCCTTTTTCGTGTATATTGATTGAATAATATTCCCGTTTCTTTAAAACATAACTGTGCACTCGATTTTTCTGTTGTTTCAACATTTTCTTGTTCATTGTGTATTAAAAATATAAATATTTAATTTAGTCAAATTATTTAACTTGTTTATTAAAGAGTTTTATATTATTTTGACTGATATGAGGCAGGGCGTAGGTTGTAATGAAAACAAAAAGCAAAACAAAGCATAAACATAATATAATTACATGTCTCAAAATTTCCAATATACGTTCATAATTCTTCCAAAAGTACCAACACTTCTATAAACGACTTCCATAAGACTTTCAAAAAAGTTCCACTACAGCTACAAGACATCCATAGGATTTCTATATGGCGATTACCTCTCGCAAGAAATATTTTTACATAAAAAAATACTTTTTATATGTACCTAATGTCTTCTTTAAATATTGCATTAAACAAAATCTTATATATATATATTTGGAAAAATCATTTTTAAATGAAATTCGTTGTTTCATTTATGTAGGAAAAATGTCGGGTCCTTGAGGAAGCCCTAAATGTCTTGGCCAAAGAACACCATGAACTGGAGCAAACCGTTGCATCACACATATCCGAAACTGGACACAGTTTAAATCACACATCGCCGAGGTTTTACGATACAGACGATGATGAATTTCATGATGCATTTGAGGCTGGTATGAGTTTAACGTAATTTAGAAAAAAAAACCTCTAAGTAAAAATGTTAAATTTTTCAGATTCAGATACCGATACCTTAGTAACGGCCGATTCCTTATTTAATTCACCGTCCGAATCGATCGAAGATCTTAACTTAGTATCGGTTGCCTCGTATAATCCATTGATTAACAATTCAGCCACATCAAGTCGCATTCGGATAGCACGACGACGTTCAACCGATTCCAATTCGGACGATTCGTCGGGCAGTAGTGATACGCTGGTGGATGCCGTTTCGATGGCATCGTCTTGTGGAACATATCGATCGAGTGGTGGCGATGCCTACAAATGTGCGCGAAGTGAATTTGTCTATCAGAAAAATGTTAAACGTAGTAAATTACAGGAAATTGAACACATTCCATTTAAAAGCAGGTGAGTTTTTTAATAAATATTAAAGAATTATAAAAGAAATATTTAAACAAAAATATGTAGATTTGACAATCCTCTACAATATTTGTAGTGTTGTTCCTTTTACCAACGTTTTTGGCGCTGGCCGTAAAGAGTCGTTTAAATACTAAAAAATAAAAGTGTAAAAAATGATGGGAGATCGACTGAAGAGTTCACCCCAAAACTGTTTTTAAAATGTTCCTCTAATTGGTATAGGGTCAAAAATATTATCATTAGCATCTGACGGCCAAGTAAGGGGTAACTTTGGTACACGTTTCAGCCCTCATCTTTCGATGAAATGTTCTTATTTTTT
>JANSTW010074060.1:0-10112 GCA_027564275.1 Diadocidia ferruginosa | reverse complement strand
AGAAAATTAAAAATATTTTAAGAAAAACAATTGATATTCTGTTCATATTATTTATTCTATTTACAATATTTTTCAGAAAACGTGTTTTTCTAATTCTAAAGGAATTTTCATAAATCTTTGCAATTTCTAGTCTTGAAATCGACCATATTTGGACGGTAAATGCGGATAACTAACTGCGCTTACATTAAAACTACTATCATTCGATGATCCGCTTTGCAAACTACTGCCACCATTTAAGTCTTTAAATATTTGATATTTTTGCCTCGGGTTAACCTTTGCCATCATTGCATAGTCGTCCGGATGAATTTTCAAAATGTGACGTTTGAGGTTACCCTTAATTTTGGTGCGATAATTACATCGTTCACAATTCATCGATGGCTCCTTAAGACATTCACGGGTTATGTGATTGAAGAGACTTGTTCGTAGTTTATACTCCTTGCCACACGTTTGACAAATGTTTCGTTCTTCGGTGGCTGCAACATCTGCCGCACTAATTCCGTCATTTACTATTTTGAAATAATTTTGAATATCTAAAAAACACAAAAAATAAAAACGATAAAGAAAATTGAAATAATTTAATTAATATTTTCTCTAAACTATTTAAAAAGCTTAAAACAAACAAAAGCTATTTTTTGAATGGGTCGAAAATGATGTTCTACAAAAAATATATTTTTTTAAATTATTTAAATTAAAAAAAAAATAATTTGAGATAAACTTCTCAATATCCAAAATGGAAATCTTTACCGAAAAAATCTCTAAAAAAAAATTGGCAAACAGGATCATTGACGAAAAGTTAACCCTTCTGGGAACGCTCATTTTTTAAGTCTAGTGTCATCCGATTTTAAAAAATGTTGTAACTTTAATAACTTTTTTGCTTGTTTTCTAGTAGCACACGGGCTAACCCTAGAATGCATACGTGATTTTACCTACACGATTGTATATACATGGGGTCCGTTGGACAATTCAATCTTATGTAATCTTATTATGCATCCTAGGATTAAAAAATTCCGTACCAAACGCTAATTTGCTTGATTATTAAAAATGAAAGAAAGGTTCTAATTTTTCATTTATTCAAATATAAAAAGATTCTTGTAAGAAGTTTCAAAATCTGAAATTAAGTTTAGTTCAGTTCCATTCAGATCATTATGCTTTGCTTTCAATGTGAAAAATGTTTTAAAAAAAAGTATAATAAATTCAAAAATAATTCAAATTTGTATTTTGTTCCGCCTTATTCCATGTGATACCAAAGTTTTTTCCCACAAATATAGCCATGAGCCAATAAATCGGCTTGATTGGGGAACAACTTTCTGCAATAAATACAAATAATGCGCTTTTCTTGTGTCGGTGGTACTGCAGTTGCTGCTACATTTTCATTGACGACGGATTTCGGACCTTTCGGACTATTTGTTTCATTGGGCCGTTTAGTCGTTTTATTGCTCTTGACATAGAATAGTCGTGGTGAATTTTCGGAAGAATTTAACCGATTCAAATTTGAAATAGGAATAAATTTAACTCTACGCAATTTGGACACGTCTACTTTGGCCGGTGGAGTTGTCGCGGCAGCAGGGCTGACTTCTAGAGGTGCACGTATATCGATCGTTACTTTTGGTCCGGCTAAAAAATGAAAGAAAAACGTTAGCTTTAATTAAATGGTTTATTTGTTTGGACATTTTAGTTTAGATTTAAGATAACAATTACTTTATGGAATGTCAATGTTAAGTTATCACAAATATTTAAGTATAACCGACAAGCGCCGACGAAGTACGAAGATGCACGAGATTATAGTAAACTATAATAAAATTACACAAAATAATTCAAAATAATTCAAAATAATTCAAAATAATTCAAAATAATTTAAAATAATTCAAAATAATTCAAAATAATTTAAAATATTTTAAAATAATTTAAAATAATTCAAAATAATTCAAAATAATTCAAAATAATTTTAAATATTTCAAAATTTTTCAAAATTATTCAACATAGTTCAAAATAATTCAAAATAATTCAAACAAATTTTAAATAATTCAAAATAATTTAAAATATGTCAAAATAATTCAATATAATTCGAAATACTTCGAAATAATTCAAAATTTCAGTAACGACATCTTGGCAACATTAAGTTTTGTATAGACATTAAATTTTTGAACTAGAATGCATAAGATGGCGCTACTAAAATTTTCTCTCATTATTTCACTACTATACACATTCATTCATTTTGGTTTAACTCGTACTATATGTATTAATTATATTTCCATATTGTATCAAAGGCGTTTAAGGGTTAACTATTTTCTTTATATGCGGAAAGGAAACTTCAACGAAAAAGGGTTTAAATTTTGTTTGCAAAACTTTTCATATTATTCTTGTTCAAGTTGTTTTATGGAATTTTTAAAAGAATTTTATTTTTAAAAATTATTTTGGAATGATCTAACCCTTTGGGGGCCTTTTGGACTTATAAAAAAAGGAAAAAACAAAATTTTTTTTATTAATTTTAACTATTTAATTTCTGAAAAATCAATAAATTAGAAAACGATTTCACAATTTGATATTAACATTATGCCGTCGCTGTATGTGTTCGAGCATGTTACTCTTTTGAAACGTGCGGTACGTACAAAAACTACACCGCTCCTGAGGCTCTTTGCCACAATAGAGATTTTTATGCTTCGCATACGAAGAGTAATGTCTATATTCATAACCACATATTTCACATCGAAATAATCGTTTATTGTTGCTGGTAACAATCGGTTTTGCAATTTGCGCTAACGACGACTGCAAATTTAGCAGACTTTGCCTAGAATGATGACGCAGTCCACGTGCTGCTTCTGCTATGTTGAAATGGCGGAAAAAATTTTCTGCAAAGAAAAAAAAAATGAAATTTTAATAAAAAAAAAAAAAAAAATAAATTTAACATAGAAACTAAGTTTATGATTTTTCTTTGTCACATCTTTGAGTTTTTTTTAAATAAAAATATTATTCACCAATAATTTTTTTAGCTCCGCAGGAAGTTGAAGCCGAAGAAAAAAACTCCAACGAAATAAAGGTTCTGGAAAGAAATCGAGTGCGTTAAAAGCTATTTGTTGATGCCCTATGCTCCCACGCTATGGAGTAAAGGTTAAGATGAATAAAATTTTGGATTTTTTTTTAAATATTTTTCTCAGTAGAACAAAATTTCTGTCCATCCGTCCACAAAAAAAAACATGTTTTAGTAGGAGAAACAGAAAGTTTTAGCCAAGTTTTACAATATTATGAAATTTTGTGCAGGGATAAGCATTTTGCCACATATAGTTTTGGGCCCAAGACAAAATTTGGCTACTCTATTGAACGACTGCTTCAATTCAAGGCGCGATTATTCTAGTAAGAAGTTGTCCAATACGGATACCATTACAACAAATAATATATTATATAAGGTCCGATTTTACAGTGATAGTTTAAACTCGATAACAAGTTTCGATAGTAAAATTGAAATTTTTGGTAAAGTATTTTAATAATAAGAATTATAAAAGGACATGCTTGGTCTCTATCTCTTGGAAACATTCCAATTATTTCGATCTATAATAATTTGATAAAATCAAAATCTAATCGAAACCAATATTGAGCGATTCAAAGTCTGATTGAATCCAAGTCAGAAAGCAAATTTGATCAAATCAAATCAGATCGAACCAAAATTCGAAATAATTTGATTCGATTAAAATCTGCGAATTTATCAGATTAGGAAATGGTAAAGGGTTTATAATGGATGTTAGGGATTTAAAAAACCGAAAAAATAAAATAATTGAGGGTCAGAAACGTTGAACATATAGTAGGGCATGGTTATTTTTACTTAGAATTTCTGGAAAGTTTATATAGGACAGGGATTGGCAATGGATGTTAGGGGTTTTCAAATAAAAAAATTTGATTTGGGTATCAGGGGTGGAATAGGGTGTGTGTTTTTACTTGAAATCGTTGATCAGTGATCTTGATCTGTATCTTCGTCTTTGAAATAAATCACAGCTTTCTATTTCGATCTAAAAATCGATCAAATAAAACAAATTATTCGTTTAAATCATCTTTCTTTCTTTATAAATTAAATCAGAAATCAATTGATTTGATCGACAAAAAAAAACTTTTTATTTGATAGAATAATTGATCGAATCAAAATCAAGTCTAATTAAAATTTGATCGAATCAAACAATTTTTTGTTGTGCTGACATTTTTATTACGATCAAATAATTTTTTGGAAGTGACTGACTGTGGGACCGACTGACTTAGAGAATAAATATTTTTGATTTGGGTGTCAGGGGTGAAAGAGGTGTGTATTTTTACTTGAAGTCGTTAATCAGTGATCTTGATCTATATCTTAACCTTCGTCTTTATCTAGATATCAATTGATTTGATCGGCAAAATTGTGTTTTTATTGCTAAAATAATTTGAATAATTGATCGAATTAAAAACAAGTCTAATTAAAATTTATACGAATCAAACAAACATTTTTTTTTATCAAATAATTTTTTTTGTGCTGAAATTGTTATTCGATCAAATAATTTTTTTTAGAACTGACTGACTGTGAGACCGAATGAGTGTGAGACCGACTGACTTGGGGACTGAGTGACTGCAGTCTAAATGTCTGTGGGACTGACTGGATGTGGGACTGGCTGACTGTGGGACTTACCGCCTATTAAACTGACCGACTGTGAGACTGACTGTCTGTATGACTGACTGACTGTGGGACTACTTGAAAAAATTTGACCGATTAGCTATTTGTTTAACAAGCCTGCTGCCAGGTCATATATAGGGAGTTTAGAGGACTAGGTAAGACGTTGATTTGATTTAGTTTTGAAGAATTATTATTATGAAAAACAATCTAAAATGGGTGCATGTCCTAGCACCGAAAATGTCTGGCATCGAAAGTGCCTAAAACTGAATTGTCTAGCACCGAATTGCCTGGCACCGAAAGTACCTAGCACCGAATTGCCTTGCACCGAAAGTGCCTAGCACCGAATTGCCTTGCTCCGAAAGTGCCTAGGATTGAAAGTGCTTAGCATCGAAAGTACCTAGCAACGAATTGACTTGTACCGAAAGTGTCTTGTATCGAACTGCCTAGCACTGAAAGTGTCTAGTACCGAAAGTGCCTAGCTTCGAAAATGGAATATACTTTAGGCACTTTCAGAGGTAGGCAAATTGGTACTAGGCACTTTCGACGCTAGGTACTTTTGGTGCTAGGCAATTCAATGCTAAGCACTTTCGGTGCTAGGCACTTTTGGTACTAGGTGCTTTTGGTGCAATCAAAAACGATGCTAGACAATTCGGTGCTAGACACTTTCGGTGCTAGACACTTTCGGTGCTAGGCACTTTCGGTGCTAAGACATTCTCCGTCTGAAATAAGCAAACTTTCACGTTTTTATAGAAATTATCCACGCTTCGAATTGGTTAATGTTTGTGAATTGAATCTAAAATAACAACAACAAAAATTTATGAGTTTAGTTATTTAATCTTTTTATTTTAAACAGCTTTTTTATTCACATATTAACTTTCCATTCGACTTCTTATCAAAGCACAAGCATTTTTCTTTAAATGATTTTTTATATGATATTTCCATTGTGTACGCCACGGACATCGTGGGCACTTGTACCAAATTTTACTGTCGCAACTGAATTTCTGGTGATTCGTCAGTGACTGATAATGCTTATAGGTTCGCAGGCATTTGTTACACTGATATTGTTCGGCGACCGTCGATTTTGATGCATCATTGCCATGATAAACGTTGCTATAGTAATCTGGATTATAGAGGTCATCGTTGTAATCAGTGCCATTATAGAAGTCTATAAAAAATGGGTTTAAAATTTTTTTTAAGAAATAATTGTTAAAAATCTACAAATTGATGCGAAAATTAACACAAATTTGGCACACACAAAAACAAAAGCGAAATTTTCAATTAGATAATAAAAGTACACATTTCTAAAAATTTAAAATAAATTAATTTCAAGAGGTTTTATCAATTCCAATGGCCATCAATCTAAAACCATATTTTAAAATTGTTTCATTCGGTGAACTATAGTCATCTTGTTCACTGCATATTCTTGTTGAATTATTTTAATGTCTTAAAAGGAACAAGGACGAACGATCTGGGAGTAGCAGGGTAGGTTCTGCTAAAAAAATGATTTTGATGCTTAGTTTTTAAAGTCACCATTGATACACCACTTGAGACATAATTAAATTAAGTAGAAAATAGCGCCATAGTGGTAACTTTTTTAACTAAATTTTTGACACAAGTTATATGTAGTTTATTATTTCGTACAACTTTTGCGTACACATTTTTTGATTACGAATAATAAGAAGTTTTTCGGTAAAATTGTTGGTTTCAGAGATATTAATAGACATACTATGTCAAAAAAGACGCCATCTTGAATCTGTATCACAAGATATTAGAGAAGAATCCACTATATTATTAAATAACCCAAAAAAAAAACTTTAATCGTGCATTGAAAGTTTTGTTTTCGTGTTGAGAATCAGGTTTTAATAAACGTAGAAGAAAACTTGTCTTAAATCCGCCATATTGAATAAATTTTATAACGTCATATTAAAAATTTCAAAAATTGCAAAATCTCCAGATAACTAATAATTTTTTTAATTATTCGCGATAAAACAAAGAAGTATTAAAATGTTTTATGTTTCGAAGCCATCTTGAATTACGACGCCATCTTGAAATGTTCAAGAAATATTTTATGTAGAAAAATCTTTAAAGAATTCATAAATTTTACTTTTCCAATGGTTTAATACCAAAATCAAAATGGTTAGCTTAAGAGAGGCAGACTATACGGACAAATTAAACCCTTTCATTAACTCAGACTCTGAAACATCATAATTTTTAAGTAATTAACGAAAAAATTTATTAAGAATTATTATTGACAACACATTCGGTACACTTTGCAATATGATTTTTGAGATAATATTTCTTTCGCGTTTGCCACGGACAAGTCGGACAACTGTACCACGTATTACTGTCACAACTAAATTTCCGATGATTGTCTAACGACTGCCTGTGCTTATAGGTGCGATAACACTTTTCACATTGATAGCATTTCGATGCACGTTGGAACAAATCGTTACGCTGAAGATAATTACGATAATTAACATTTGTATTTGAATTGCTATCGTTGTCCTCCTCATCATCGTCCTCGATGTAAAAATAGTCTGAAAAAAATATAGAAAGGAAATCTTCATTATAAGCAATTGCTATATTTTGTTTACTGAAGTTTGTGTACAAAAACACGCTCGATTGTAAAATATAGTCTAATTAAAAAATCACAATTTAATGAAAATTTTCACAAAAAAAAACTACTCAAAATCAAGTACAACAAAATACAATAATTGTAGGGAGTGAGAGTGATATGAAATGACGACCGAAAAATCAGATCCCGAATAAATTAGTAGCATAAACTGTTTTTCAATAAAACTCAAAACAAAATAACACCCGAAGAATAAACGACTATGAAAGAATTAACACTCAAAAAACTTACCAATTAACGCCCAAATGGTACAGAAAATAATATTTTCTTATAAATAAATTCAAAACAAAATAACGAGAAAAGAATTAACATCCGAAAGAAATAACAGCCAAAAAAGCTTTCTAAGATATTAAAAAAATTACCGCCCAAAGAATTAACGTCCGAATGGATTCGAAAACAATATTTTCGTTAATGAAATTTAAAACATAATAACCAGAAAAGAATTAACACACAAAAAAGCTTTCTAAAATATTAAAGGAACTAACGCACTCGAAGAATTTATGATTGAAAGTAATAAGTACTAACATTCAAAAAATTACTAAAATAAAAGAATTAACGCCCAAAGATATACCCTCGAATGGATTTGTAACAAATATTATTTTTTCAATCAAATTTAAAACGAAATAACGTTCGAAACATAAACACCCGAAAGAAGTAACACACACAAAAGGTTACAATAGTAATAAACGAAATAACGGTCAAATAAATAACACCCACAAAATAATTTTTATTTAAACATAATAACACCAGAAGAATTAACGTCCATTTCTTTTTTTTATTTCTTTCGGGCCTTAATTCTTCTGGCGTTATTTCTTTTTCAATTTTATTGAAACAAAAAATATATATGTTACGATTTCATTTATGTGTTATTTCATTTCATTTTTTAGTGTTATTTCTTTCGGATGTAAATTGTTCTCGCGTTATTTGGTTTTGAAATTGATAAAAAAATATTGGTTACTAAGTATTTCATTCGAGTGTTATTTCCTATTTTAGAAATAACTTTTTAAATTTTATTAACAAATATTGTTTCATTTAGCTTTAAATTTAGGCAAACAAAAATTCGGACATTAATTCCTTGGGCGTTATTTATTTTGAAAACATTTTTTTGTGTGTTATTTCATGTGGGCGGTAATTTTTTCGGCGTTATTTCGTTTTCAATTTTATTGAAACAAAAAAAATATTTGCTATGATTTCATTTGGGCGTTATTTCGTTTCATATTTTAGTAAGTTTTTTTTTGGGTGTTATTTCTTTCGGGTGTTAATTGTTCTCGCGTTATTTGGTTTTAAAATTGATTTAAAAAAATATTGGTTACCAAGAATTTCATTCGAGCGTTATTTCCTTTAATATTTTAGTATACTTTTTGGGATTAATATTTTTTCGGGTGTTATTTCTCTTGTCGCGTTATTTCGTTTTAAATTGTATGAACAAATATTTTGTCATTTAGTTTTATATTAAAGCAAAAAAAATGTTCGGTTTGTTTCAGACATTAATTTCTTGGGCGTTATTTATTTTGAAAACATGTGTGTATGTGTTATTTCATTCGGGCGTTAATTCTTCTGGCGTTATTTCTTTTAAGAAAAGTTTTTCTTTTAATTCGGGCGGTAACTCTTTGGGTGTTATTAGGTTTTCTATTTTAATAAAAATAGTTTTTAGGTGTTATTTCATTTTCATTTAAGTAACAAAAATATTTTTTCGGTAATTCTTCGGGCTTAATTCATGTCACCATACTAAGACTATATAAGATATGGGGCCATTTTGCACAAAAATCAAGAAACATGTCCTCTTCAAGTATCACGCTTACATAATATTGACTATTTTTAATTTTTAAAGTTCTACTTTATTGATATATTAAAAAATCGTCGCATTAAAACTACTTAAAAAAGAATTACAGATTATCGTTAGACACAGCTATTTTAAACAACAAGAAAATCATATAAATATTTAAAAACCTTAGATAACATTTAAAAATGACAAATTTAATAAATTAGATTAAAAAAAAAGTTTTACAAAAAAAGTCTAAACACAAGGCGTTCGGCAAATATGATGTTTGAGATAGTATTTCTTTCGCGTTTTCCACGGGCACGTTGGACAATTGTACCATGTATTACTGTCACAACTAAATTTCCGATGATTAACCAACGACTGGCTGTGCTTATAGACGCGAAAGCACTTTTGACATTGAAAATATCTCTGTTGTGTACTTTGTTGCTGGTAATAGTTATTAAAATTATCCTCCTGTGCATTATCGTAATAATATCCTGAAAGCATATCGAAAAAAGGCAAGGTTTTAGCGAATTAAAAATAAAATATGAGCAATGTGTCCTATATAGATAAAAGTTATTACTAAATAATAAATATTATTATTTAAGGAAAATAAGCCAAAAAACAAAAGTTAAATTAATTGAAAAAATTGATCCGGCTCGAAGGACTAAATACACTACTTTACTCTATATCACAATATTATTTATTGCCATCATATTATTAAATGGTAATAATATTTTTTTTAAATATTAATATTTTTATTAACCAATTTAATTTAAAAAAAAGTATTTTTATTTCAAATTTTTTTTGAAAAAATATTTTTAATTTTAAACCTTTAAAAGCATTTTAAACAACAAAAACAAATTCAAAGGCAATATTTTTAATGATTAACATTTTGTTTAAATTGTTTTCAAATAAAAAATATTTAATAAAAATTATTTTAAAAAATTGTGTTTAAAAATAATTTAAAAAAAATATATTTTAGTACAAAAACGTATTTTTTGATTTCACAGACTAATGATCCATCAGTTCCAAAAACAGCATTGATGGAGCATTTTTTTACGGATGGTCATTACCCTGATTTCAAT
>JANSTW010074049.1:0-10113 GCA_027564275.1 Diadocidia ferruginosa | reverse complement strand
TGTACTTATAAATATAGTGTATACAACAATTTTGAGTATTGCTTCCCATGCCTTAAATCTCACGCTTCGGCACTGAAATTCACGTTACTTGTCCAGACCTATAAAAATATAATGAGAACACCACAGATCAGATTCTAACCTTTTTTTCGATAAATTCGACCGATCATAATATTATGTAAAATATTAGACAGCATGAAGCAGTGGTTAGCAAAATTTATCAGAATTCTTACACTAAATTCGGATATCTATAACTTTCTCTTTTAAAATCCCGTGCTATATATTGAGATATACAAACTCCATATATCTTATAGATTTTTTGTGTTATATGGAAAGTAAAAACAATACTATAAGAAGATCATATTGAATTTATTTAAATCACGTTTCGCATAGTATGTATATATGTTTATATTTATAGTTTTTATAAGAGGAAATTTTTGATCACAAATTATTCGAAAAAAAAGCCAGATAAGCGGTTGTTTACATATATAAAAATAAATTATTCAAAAAAAGCAATATTTTTTTCTTGTTTAACTGCTTTTCAGTTCATATCAACGAACTATAAATAGTCTGGAATTGTAATACAAATTTGTTAATTAAGAACTACTTAGCTAGTAATGAACCAATAGCACTCTAATGTGTCTGCTACATATACATGACATAACTGGAGTTTCGTCCACTGGAAGAACGTAATCAAAAATGCTTTGTGTAATTATATACTAATCCATGAATGAAAATGTCAACATGTTTAAAATGTTTAATACATTTAACAAAAAAGTACTATAGATCTACTAGAAAATGTCAAAAACTATGTACTTTCATTTTGCAATACCACATGACAACATGGATTTTTGATTATCTCACATATACCATATGAATACTGGATTTTTGACTATCTCGCATACAATAGCAAAGCTACAATTTGTATAACTTAAAGAAGCAGAACAAGCATATTTTGTAATGTAAAAAAAAAATATTTTCGATTTTTTTTTAATTAGTAAAAATGCTTCAAATATTTTTATAATTGCTACTTCCATAAATATTTCCTGTTCGTTGGTTTCTATATAGACATATTTTTATTGAACACTTTAAAGTAAATAATTATATAAGAAACACGACCAAATATACAAAAAAATATCAACACTAAAATTTTGTTGAAAAGTATAAGTTTGTATTGTAGTCATTTCAAGTTCAAATCTCGGTATTTATTTATATAAACGTTTTAAACAAATTTAACCCTAGTGGGACGGGCAAAATATCCATCATATCTACGGATGGTTGATATAGTGAACTCTGAACACGGGCCTTTTTTTTGTAACTTTAATATAGGTGTTCGGAAATAATTTTTAATAAATTAATTGGTATGGTTTGGCATGACCAGCATAATTTACATATAAACTCCATGTACGATATAGAAAGGTTTTTTGTTTACATGAACATATAGTAAAAGCGAAAAGTAAATAAATATATTTTTATCCCAAAAATAATAACATAGAAAACAAATTTAATTTACATATCAAATATAATTGGTAATGGAATTTTTTAAACCTTGAGGACTGATTAGTTTTTCTTTTCATAATATTGATTAAATAAGTTAATGGTAAATTTAAACTCTTGTTACAACTATAATATAAATAAAAAAAAATAACACATCTAATAAATAAATCAATACGGAAATGTACAATTAACGCGTACATATTATACATATATAGTTATATCTCTATGTCTAGCGACGTAATTAAAATTAGAATCAAACAGCGTTCAATAATAAGCAATTAAAATATTTATACGGCTCATATACAAAAGAATATTTGACCGGCCAAACATTAAATTTATATGGTTCAGCTGATCTACAGTTATGTCTTTATTTGGCACTAATATTTTTTGCCTTTACTATTTGCCTTAATTTGCGGTCAAGGATTTCAACAAATTTTGTTAGGGATGAAAAAAATGTCAATTATTCAAAGAATTCACTTATTTCAGTATTTCCACTAATCAGCAATAAAATATGGCCAATGAGCCATAGTTACATACACCACCTTTGATATTGCATCCACAATACAAGGTCCGCATTTATATATAAGAATAAGGAACAAGATGATGAATGTTCTACATGTAAATATAAAAATATAATGTAATTTATTTTAGCTTTCGACTAAAAATAATCCTTTTTTTGTGCAATTTATAAGAAGTATCAACTGAATAATATCGCATATTTGAAATCACCGAAAAAATACCAACAAAATTTTACAGCACCTCGCAGACCAAAAGAATGTGCACTTTATTAAAAAAAAAAAACAAATATAATCTTTTAATAAAAAATAATTTCGATTTTTTTGCTTTTACTATTCATACAAAAAATCCATATGACATATGGATAATGTATGTAAAGAGCACAAGTCTTAATTTTGGTCAAAATGTTCAAATTGCCGGAACCCATATTTTCTTGCGCTTTATGATGCCCTGATTTAGAAAATCTAAAAAAAGTGTCCGTCTGTCCGTCTTTCTGTCCATTAAATTTGTTTGCTCAAAATGACTATATGATGTTACTCTAGTTTGGGTTCCTGGTCATAGCTATATTGCTGGTAATGAGCAATCCCTTGATAGTGATCTAGCTTGGGAAGTTATTCCTTCCTTAAACCTAATTAAGGAACGTATTAAATTGAATTTCTTGAAATTGGCGAACTTGAGGTGGAGTAGAACTATCTCTTGTCGTAGGGCCAGGATGACGTGGCCTTCGTACAACCAAAAGAGAACAGACGCACTAGTGTCTCTCTCTCGTTTGAATATTTCCAGACTTGTTGCGATTCTCTCTGGACACTGGGCTGTCGGCGTTTATGCGGGCATACTGGGCATCCCACACAACGAGCTGTGTCGCAGCTGTTGTGTTGTAGACGAATCGGAAACAATCGAACACTTTCTTTGTGATTGCCCCGCTCTTTGCAGGGCTAGATTTCGTTTTCTATAAAATCACATACTTACGGACCTAGCTCAATTAGCTGTCACGGAGATCAGGGAGCTCCTGCGTTTCCTCAATTCCACAAGGTGGATATAATTTGTTATTCTTTCAATTGGTTTACAAGGTTCTCGTTGACGTGGTATCAAAACGGATTTTTTTTTGGCTAATTGTGGTCTAGCTCGTCTTGCTGGACCTGCCACTGTAACCAACAACCATGACTGAAAAATGTTTACGCTTATTGTCTGATTTGGCCAAATTTTTTTGAAAGGTGAGTTTTTAGCTGTTTCATAACTACTTTCAAATAATAAACCCCATACAGTGGCGTATCTAGAAAAAATCAATGGGAGGGGTTTTAATAAAAACAAAACACTTGCAAATTTTAATTTCCATAATATTAACATGTGTAAAAAAGTAGTTGTAGAATGTTGATTTACAGAATACTCTTTTCATTGATACAGCCGATGAAGTAAATTTTTTTTAATACTATAAGTAGAGATTTATGAAAGTAATAAGCTAAAATTGCCACGCAGCGAAATTTTTTTGTTAAATAATTACCAAATACACAAAAATGTATGATCTTTATTATTAGGTAGTTATTTTAGAAAAAAAGAGCTAAATAATTTTTTACAAATTATAGTAAAATTTGTAAGCCCTTTATTAATTAATATATGGGAAGTTTAAATTACCATCACAGAAAATTTTGGATTTTCAACAGGCAAAGAGTAAGAAGTACAAGCGGGCACAGGGGAGTAAAATACTCCCGAAAAAAGCACATATAATAATACTATTTAGATTTTTGCGAAACTTTGACGCATCTTTTCGCCTATATATTTGTGCCGAATAGGCTAAAGTTACGAAAAATAACAGAAATCAGAAATTATGTTGTGGTGCTTATAAAATACATTTACAAAAAAGGAGTTTCAATTGAAATTTTGTGTTGTTAACTGATATTCGAGCTTATATTGCATCCAAAAAAAAAATTGATGAAAAGGGCTGTTCGTATAATTGCAGAATTGATCATATTTTGGTATAATTTATTTATTTTTTTTGTCATTTATATGTATTTTGTTATTGAAAAAATCTCATGGGGGAGTTAAGCACCTGTAACACCCCCCCCCCCTAAATACGCCACTGACCCCATATATAGGTCACCATACAATTTAAAAAAAAATAAAAATTCAAGAGAACAAGGATTTGTCTCGTTACCTTCCGATTTTGCTGAAATTTTCAGAATTTGTTCGTTATCGAAATTCATTAGTATTTTTTTTGTATGCCATTAGGATGGTACACTTCAGAACTCAATCCCTTTGGATTTTGATAAAATTTGCATAATTTATGTGTATTTCGTTATTTATCATCTAGAATACAAAAATCATTACCAATAAAATTCTTCTATGTATATTCAAGTGTACCGGGGGTTCACTAGTATAATGTTTTATGCAAAATTATATTATTTAACAAATCGAAAGGAAAAAAAACAATTAAAAAACCCTAATATTTAATTATTATTATTTAATAACCGCACAAAAAAAAATTGAATAAAAAATAAATTATACTAAATTTTCAGATGTGATATAATAATTTAACTATTATAAATATTATTACAAAATCCAATTTTTATTAACTCTCAATTTTTTATTAATTTTTTTTTTAAATGAAAAGAAATCAAAATTTTATAACAAATTTTGCAAAATTCTTTGCATAATCTTATTTAGTTTATAACATTCAGCCTCCGTGATTCACTCTGCGCTCCATCAGCACCCGCACTTAAAAAGAATACAATTTTATTTTTGTATAAATTTGATTACATTAATATTGATCGTAACAGTTGTATAGAAAAATTTGTTGGGATCAGTTGATGCATATACGATCAATATTTAATATTTTATTTATAGTGATGTTGTGATGGACAAACATTTTAACTTTTTAGTACTTTTTTCTTGAATAATTTAACTTGAGAATATTACAAGTTGTTGAATAAAAAATTTGAGTGTGGAAAAGAAGAAACATACATTTTTTTTAAATATGGTTTCATTATTAAATGTGAGTTGTGAAAAATTGATTGATTGTGAAGCAATAATAAAATAATAAAATAAAATAAAATCTATATGTTTTAAAAAATTGCGCAATTTTTTTCGTAGAACAATCTTCTTAATTAAAATAAATGATAATTATCAACAGTGTTTATTTTGAAAAAATTCAAAATATTTTTCGTACATAAGGCCATTGTTTCGAAAACATAGCAAATTTGTTTACAATACAACGCAATGGGTGAAATAAGATTATTCAGAAGATTATGATCTATTTCACTTAACTGCCAGTCGACTTTAAAGATTAGGACATATAGGTCCAAGCACATAACTACTAAAAATAAGTTTTAGAAAAATCGGCGATCGCACATGACGGTTTTAGTTTTATATGGAATTTTCAATAAAAATGTAACATGTAGATTTTAATTAATTTTTTTTAATAAGTACCACAGAAAATGTACGTAGGTATATGTATGAATATGTTCTGTTTAAGTGCCTATGCGATTATGATGTCAAGTCATTTAATAAATTTGAGTGAAAAAAATATAATTGTATCCTTACAATTAATTAAATTGTTTAAATATTGAAGAACCTTAGTACTATTATTATTATTTTTTATAATTTAAATGTCGTCATTTCATTATGTGCAATGATAAAAATTTTGTGTATTACTATAAAATCTATTTAATGTCTGCACAGCATAATTTTTTATTTTTGTACTTATAGAATAAAAATAAAAATTATAAATTCTACAGTACATGTTTATTGAAAATTCCATATAAAACTAAAACCGTCTTAAGTGACCTCTAAATTATGTCCGGATTTTCTAAAACTTTTGTAATAGTTTTGTAGCTATTCGAACATTTAAGCCTAAAGCTAGAAAAACTCAAATTAAAAAAAATTCCATAAAAATCTATATATAAATATGGTTATTATCCAATTTATTAAAAATTATTAAAATAAAATAAATATTAAGATAATTAGTTTTTTCTAACAATTTCATTCCATTACTTTCAGATAATTTGTGCCAGCGCATTTTTGTTATGCTGCTTTAAAACAATATTTGCTTACAAACAGGACGATGCGTATCTTAATGTTCCAGTTGAACACATTAGTTTCAATGACAAATCAGCTTTAACGGATAAGAAAAATTTACAATCAAAACAATATCATGATTTTATTCACAATTTATATAAATTCGACAAGGACAATTTAGCCAAAGTAGACAATTTATTTCAAGCAAATGGTCATCAACAGACACAAAGCACCATTAAATATTATCGTCGTAAGAGAAACGTTTTCTTTCGACCATTATTTGTGTATAGACAACAAACTTACAAGAAAATCCGAACAAAAGATTCGAAGGAAAAGTAAGTAATCAACAAAAATATTATTTGTTGATTACTGTCTATATGGCTAGTCTTAAATCTTAATAATTTAAGTTTTTTATACATTAAATCTTAGAAATTGTTTCTGAATATTTAAAAATTAAGACATTTAATTTAAGGAAATTTAAATTTAACAAAAAAAATATTTTGTTATACCAAATACTTTATTATATTTATAGTTATACAATTTTTTAAGCAAACTAAATCCACGCGAACTATATAACTAACCTACACATTCTATATATATAATTATAAAATAGAGATGATATGAAATCTGAACAAGAAACTAGTTTTTCCTCGCATCGAATCAAGATTAAATGTATACTTTGTTTATTTTGAAAGAAAAAAAAATATTTTGTTGACATTTAAAATAGGATCTTGTGTTATTTAAGAGCAAAAAAATATAAACCCAAATATATATAAAATTATTAGATTTAAGAAAAAAAAATAGATTTAATTAATTGAATAAAACGAAACTTAAAGAATTACAAATACCTTTATATATAATTTGTTTCAATTTAAAAAAAAGTTATATTTTGTTATAATATAAAACTGCTAAACTTGTTATATAATAATTAAAAAAGCTCAATTAATTAATTGATACAAAGAAAAAAACAAAAGACTTCAAGCGACGAAACTTTTATCAACAAATTAGCTTATAGTATAGTATGCTATATGCTATGCCATATACTAAAGTATAACGAAATTTTTTATTTATTTTAACTTTCAAGGGTTTACATTGGTCAAGTGCCTACAGAATTTGTTCGGTAGAATTTTCACAATTTTCGAAGCCTTTAACGGTTTTCTATCGAAATGTGTGATTTCTTTACCACAAGTAAATAGTTTGTTCTATTAACACAGGTGATGATCACATTTTTCCAAAGTACGGTGTTTTTCTACTCCATAAATGCATAACCTGAGCATGTTTAGTGTTTACATGACAGAAGCACGTTTACCAATAATGGTTATAAGCACAATAGTCCATAAGAGTGACCAACATCTACGCATCGCACATGACTAATAAATTTAATTTGTAATTAACACGTTTTGCAAATAAAATTTAAAATATATAAATTTATAAAAATAGAAGATCTAAAATATAATATAATATGCCTAATTAATGTTAAATTATATCCGAAAAAAAAATTTACTATAAAAACAAAGAACTTGATTTTTGGAATTTCATTAGTGGATTTCTTATTTTTGAAGATAGCACGACGTTTGAGAGATATTGTATTAAAAGTGATTTAAAATTTTACTTAAATAATATGAATTTGGTAGGTTTCAATTTTTTATTATTTTTAACAAGTTTCAATTTAAACAAAAACGTTTATTTTAGATATTCAATTTATTGTGTTTGGTGTTTATCGCTTTCCCAGCATTAGTTCAAAGTCAGGCTGGATTTATTCCAGCAGTAGTTGATTTTGATAGAAAACGTGAAAAAATAAGAGAACATGCCCAAGAAAGATACCGCGAACACTATTTTTATGGATTGCCACCAGCAGTCGTTCCAACAGTTGCGGACATCATTCGGCCAACCTATTCTAGTGAATATTACAATTATCCAAATTTAAATAAGTACGACAAAATCGAACAAGTCGTCCCAACAGTTGCCGACATCATTCGACCAACCTATTCTAGTGAATATTACAATAATTATCCAAATATAAATAAGTACGATAGTATCGAACAAGATTTGTATAGAAACTACTATCCAAACCAATATTATCATCACCATAAAAACTACGACAATTACAATGAGTATTCAAATGTGAATAATTTTTTCTACAATCCACATTATGCTGACAACGGAGACTACTATTCAAATCATAAAATTTTCGTGCCAAATTTATTGGGATAAATATGTATTTGTTAGTTTTATTTATTTTTATCGAAGAATATGTAATATTTATTGTATAAATTATAAATTTTGTTTAAATATATTATATTATTATTAAATTTTTTTAAATTGAATTTTTGTATTGAGTGGTACCAACCAATCAAAAACATCGAGACTGTTGGCCATTCCTAATTAAACAGACCAACACAAGCATAAAGGTTCGCTAATAATAGCAAATAAACCTACATTGCTATAGTCTATATCGTTGCTTAGGTTAAATTAAATTTTACGTTGGAGAAGTGAAAAATGCAGCAACAAAACAGTCTAGTACAAATTATTATCGGTTTGAAGTGTTTATATATTTTTTATAATTTTTCTATAGCATATTTATTAACCTATAAAGCAACAAATTTTAAAGATCTTAAAGATAATTTTTATTAAATAGCAATTTAAAGTAAAAGCAATGCATATTGTACTTTTCCGAATATTTTACAAGCCTATGGAATATACCTTCGATTCAAACCCATAAAAAATAAAAGAAAATGTCTTCTAAATAATATTAAAGAAATAAATCATCACTTTTGCTTCCATTTAACGATTTCCGATTTGATTTGTTTTTCATCTAAAGCAGAAATATAGGTAGGTATATGTTGTTTTTCAATCTTTTTGTGCAAGTTTTTTTTGACGAACGTCTTTTCCTTATAACTTTGAAAATTACCTTTGAATGGTTTTTTAGTTGATATTTGTAAGTTTTGTTTATTCAAAAGCTCTACTTAAAAATTTACAAGAAAGTTTAAATATTCGTTAAAAAGCTGTTTCGAAAAGTTGCTCAGAATTGATCTGAAAAAAAAAATTATAACAGAAGTGTTTAAGGATAGAAAGAGCCAGACAAATAAGTTGGTCAAGATGATTTAAAGATTTACTATGAAAAACAAAACTGCTTCGTCTGGGCACAACAACACCTTTTGCTCGCTCTTTATATCAAATATATCGTTTGTGAATAATTAGATGGGATAAATAGTTTGCATTATATTTTTTTTTCTTATTGTAGAATTAACGGATTTTGATAAGAAATCGTTAGAGAATGTCAAAATACTACGATTGTTATAGAAGGCAGTTCGTTAATTTTTTTGTATCGAAGTTGTTGATTTTAGTTTTTAAAAGAAATTCCCACGATATTTTCGACTGTTTTCTGACTATTTTAGAATCCACGAAATACGATTAGAAGTCATTAGATAAAATCATTTTTATCATTTGAGAGATCAGGTTTCAATAGTTTGTATGCAATATTTTTATGACGCACCTATATACAGAGTGGGTGTAAACTGAAGGGTTGCATAGATACATGGGTCAGAAAACATACAAAAATAATTTTAGACTAAACAAAGGATTTTTTTTAGATTTTGATGGAAAACATTATCGAATAAAACTGTCTTCTATAGCAATTGCAGTCTTTTTACATCCCTTAACGATTCTTAAACGAATTCTTGAGATTCTAAAATAGTCAGAAAAACAGACAAAAAAATGGTGGACTATACATAAGGATTTTTTTCAAAATCTAAAATCAACAGAATTTGATGAAAAAAAATATCGAAATAAACTGCCATCTATAGCAATCGCAGTCTTTTTTACATTTCTTTAAAGATTCCTAAACAAATTCCTGGTATCCTTAAATAGTCAGAAAGCAGACAAAAAAATTTTGGACTTTATATGGGGATTTTTTAACGAATTAAACTGCCTTCTATAGCAATCACAGTATTTAAACATCCAATAACAATTCTTAAACGAATTCCTAAGATTCAAAAATAGTCAGAAAACAGACAAAAAATGGTGGACTATACATGGGGATTTTTTTCAAAATCTAAAATCAACAGATTTTGATGGAAAAAATGAACGAAT
>JANSTW010074038.1:0-10114 GCA_027564275.1 Diadocidia ferruginosa | reverse complement strand
TGGAAAGTCTTTATTCCTAAGGCCAGCAGGTGAACGAAGCCCAGATACCGCCCGACGACCCAAGGAGGACATATTTTCATTCTATCCCATCCACTAGAAGATTGAAAACCATAAATAAAATAGATCACCACATAATTTCGCTACTTTCGCACTGGAAGGAAAGGTTGGAAAAGCGGTAAGTTGGTTTTGTCACGCGTTAGTTATTGCAATCTTTAAAAAAAATCAAATTCATTTAAAAAAAACAGAGCTTAAAGAGATAAAGTTGTCATAAAAATCGCCCACAAAAGAAAAAGTAAAAAAAAAGTAATCTTCATTCATTTTTCACAATTTCTAAAAAACCTAAAAAAACGAATCCGCTGTGCAACCGACTAATTTAAAACATATTTATTTATTTTCACAGGTTGTGTGTGCAACGTATCAACGTATATATGGTCTTAAGCGAGGGCCATATGACGTCTTAAAATATTCGCTTTGGCATCCCTACAAATACCTAAAAAAAATAGACATTTTTATTGCTAAAAAAAAATTTAAAAGTTGTTGAATAAATTTTGTTTAAAATTCATTTTATTAAATAGTTTTTCTCTCATACACAAGTTTTTTTATTTTATTTTTTTGCCATACGCAAGGAGAAATATTTTTCACCCTTACATCATGTTGATACTTATTACATCAGATTTAGATGGAGCTTGTCGCTATATTGGAGATTCATTAGGGTCCAATGGACTCCGCACGTGTTTATGGGATACTCCCAAATTAAAAAAAAAAATAAATATCGAAAAGATCTTTTTTCGTATTAAAATTAAACTAGTTTAATGTCCTAGAATATGATTGCAGCGAAAAACTTATGTGATCTTGATTACATAGCACTTTATACGTTCTGGGGTCCGTTGGACCCCACGTATGCATCTTATAGGTTTACAAGGTATTTTTTTATATTTAATATATTATAATTTGAGCTTAGAAATTATTCTTTTTTTTTACTTTTAAGGGAAGTTTTCCATTTATATTAAAAAAGGTTTGAGCTAACCTCTTTCGGCGATAAATATAATATTACCCTATCATTGGATGTACTTCTTACTAGTATATATAAATTAAATAAGAGAGTTCAACTTCATTATAATATTATGTTTCTTGTATAAATTAATACACGGAGAAAAGAGCTTTCATTTGCGCTTAATAAATCATTTCTAATTTTTAGCAATTCAAAATACTAGAAATATTTAGTACATAATGTTAAGTATTAGTATATTATACTTGATCTTGAAAAAAATGAAAAATACTAGATATTAGAAACGGTTTCTAATATTAAGTATAAAGTTCATAATCATTTTTAGAATTAAAAAGTAATATTTAGTACTAAAAATAAAAATCATATAAGTACTCAAATTTAGAATATAAAAGTAAATTTATAAATCAAGCAAATAGTTGCTAATTTTTAGAAAATCAAAAGTTCAAAAATTTAGAATTTCATACTAGATTTTAGTTTTGAGAATTAGAAATTGCTAAATATTTCCAATTTTTTAAATATTATATACTAAAATTTAGTATTGCATACTAAAATATAGTATATTATGTCAAATTAAAAGCTTCTGTGAATCAAGCAAAACCGATAGCAAATATACTAGAACCTAGATTCAAGTATAGTCAGTCTGATTTTTTTTCTCCGTGCACCGTTCAATATTATATAAACAAAGTTTTATGTAAACAAAGTGGAAAATTACATAAACAAAATATTGTTTTAATTTGGTAGGTTTGACGTGGAAAAATCAATGAATTATTGAAATGCTAATTATATATAGCACAAAAGCTTTGTAGGAAATATATTAATTACTTTTTCATTTTAACTTTTTGAGTCGTTCGAATCGAGTTACAATATTTATAAATATTAATAGAAAAAAAACTATTCTTTTTTATGCAAAACATAAATCGAAATCTCGAGTATTTTAGTATAATTGAAGTTTAGAAAAAATAAAAATAAATAAAAAATGTCTGTTTAATGCAAGATGGCGTCAAAAAATTAAAATCTCCATTTGACCATTTAAGACAAATTTTAGTCTGGGTCAATAAATTTATAAAAAAAAATCTCCATTACGTTTTTACAACAATAATTGGAACTAAAAATTAAAAAATAATTGTTATGCAAAAAATTTATTAAAGATGGTGGATTTTGGATCATAAATTTTTTTTAAAAGGTCTAATTAATAAATAATAATACGATTTTTAGCACAAAATACGTTTAGATTATTTTAATAAATTTTTAGAAAAAACTTAAAAAAAATTCTGACAATATTTTAGAAAGTTTGCAGAATTTTTGGTCACTTTAACACTGAGAACTATATTGTTGTCAATTTGACAATTATAGATGTTAAACTGACAATTATATTGGTCTATAGCAAAGAATGCGTTATTGTAATTTTTACTACTGTAATGTAAAATCTACAATTTTAAGTAAATTACAATTTCGTTGTTATTTCTACATTTCTACATATTACATTGTGAAAACAATACAAACAAAATTGTCAAAATCACAATTCTTTCTGATCAAACATTTATATTTTACTAACTAAAAAACTTTCACACTGACGCAACTATAGCGTGTTGTCAATTTGACAATTAAAGATGTCAAACTGACAATTATATCGGTCTACAGCAAAAAAATGGGGTATTGTAATTTTGACAATTGTAATATAAAATCTACAATTTTAATGCTTTATAAGTGTAAAATAAATTACAATTTCGTTGTTAATTCTACATATTACATTGTGAAAACAATATAAAAAAATTGTTAAAATCACAATTCTTTCTGATCAAACATATTTATTATTTTATCAAAAAAAAATGGTTCTAATTTTTTTTTTTTATAATGCCCAAGGTATTATTAAATGGACAAAATATAACCCTAAAATTAGATGATAAATAATTTGATTTAAAACTTATATCCCTTTATAAAATGAATAAAAAAAATCAAAACTAAATTATCCTTTGAGTAATTATTATTATATGTAAGTATAGACATAAGTATATTATACTCTAATGACTTTTGTTAAAGAAACAAATTACTCCTTTAAATATTATTAAAAGTCCATCACCACCGCACCACCGCTATTAAATAGCTAATTATCATCATCATCATCATAACATACAAAACAAACATTTATATTACATTTCTTTTTATATATAGAAATTTTCTTTTAATTTTCCCTAAATAATATCCATATTTTCCATTTCACTACATATACTATAGTCACGTATTTTCCTTTTGTGGTATATATTTTGTAATAAAAACGTCACATCGACACCTAAAAACAAGTCGTAAACATTTTTGTCCTTGAAATGGAAAAATATTTAGTATACAAAAGGACATATTTTTCGGTTGACCAACAAAATATTCTAGGTAACCAGGAAAAAAAATTGGAAAATGTTTTGTAGAATATGATAGAGCTATTTAGCTATATATACGGTGCTCTATATTATATTAGTCACGTGAATTGGTCATTTACGCTCCCTAAAGACACTAATCATCAATTAGTTCTCGCCAAGCAATGGGTATATTTTATGTTAGATGGATTTTTTTTTAAAGAAAATTATGAAATAAAGGATAAAATGTGTGTGTGTAACTGTATAACAAAGGTATGGCTCCATTTATATAAATTATAATTTATTTTTTGTGTTCTTCGCATACAATATTATAAATATGCAATCGACACCCGAAAAATGTAAAATAAAAAATAAATTATTGTGGACGACAATAATTATAATAATAATAAATGTGAGTTTGTTTTGCTGATGTATAGAATTTGGTTTTTGTATTATGGTCTTCTTGTCATTTGACACGCTATAGTGATAACATTAGCGAATTTTTTTATATAAAATACCACGTGTCAGAATATATTTAGTGTTTAACTTTAAGGATGATATGCTTTCTGTTAGAAAATTGCATTTAATAAAAATGTTAAAAAGCTTAACTTTTAATTTTTTTTTTACTATTCCAATATTTGCTCTAGATTCAATTTTTTTTTCTAAAATACTTCATCCATCCAGATATTTGAATCAAAATTTACTGTATAATTTAAAATTCGCTAAAGCAATACCTTTCTTTATTTTATAGAAACTTTTTAATTATATTCAAAATTTTATAATATTTTCATAAATGAAAGATAAATAAAACATTCTTAAGCAATAAATGATAATTTTTTTAAAATTCGCTAAAGCAATATATTTTTTGTTTGCTATTTACAAGTCATTTTTAAACATTAGCCTTTTATATTTTCATTTTTCATCAATACTAATTACAAATCTTTTAAGTTTTTTTTTCAATTCCTAGCATATTTGATTTAAGTAAAATTTCTTTAAAATTCGCTAAAGGAATACATTTTTGGTACTATTCAAAAGTCATTTTTAAACATTAGCCTTTTATAGTTTTATTTTTTATCAATAATAATTACAAATCTATTAAGTTTTTTTTATTCAATTTCCAACATATTTGATATAAATAAAACTTCATTAAAATTCGCTAAAGCAATATTTTTTTTGTACTATTCACAAGGCATTTTTAAACAATAGCCTTATAAAGTTTTATTTTTCATCAATATTTATTACAAATCTATTAGGTTTTTCTTTCAATTCCTAACATATTTGATTTAAGTTAAATTTCTTTAAAATTCGCTAAAGCTATATATATTTTTTCTAATATTCACAAGTCATTTTTAAACATTTGCCTTTAAAAGTCTTATTTTTCTTTTTCAACAATATTATTAGCAAATCAATTAAGTTTTTTTCTATTCCTAACATATTTGATTTAGTAAAAATTTCTTTAAAATTCGCTAATGCAATATTTTTTTTTTACTATTCACAACTCATTTTAATCATTAGCCTTTTACAGTTTTATTTTTCATCAATATTTATTACAAATCTAATAATTTTTTTTTCAATTCCTAACATATTTGATTTAAGTTAAATTTCTTTAAAATTCGCTAAAGCAATATATTTTTTCTACCATTCACAAGTCATTTGTAAAATTAGCCTTTTACAGTTTTATTTTTATCAATATTAATTACAAATCTATTAAGTTTTTTTTTCTCAATTCCTAAAATAATTTACCAACCTATAAGCTAACAAACGCATTTTATTTACGGTAAATAAGAATATTAAATGAAAACATATAAAATTTTCTTAATTCATTAATTTATTCAAACAAATTAAAAAATGAAAAACATGAAAACGATCATCTGATACTTTTTACATCAGCGAGGAAGAGAAAAAATAACGAAACAAGAATGTTTTTTCCATTTTAAATTTATATAAAATAGTAGAACTTAATAAACACGCACTAAAAATTTTATTCTATGGCTAATCTACAACAACAATTACATTACTGAGGAAGAAAAAAACACAATTATTGCAAGAAAATTACAAGAAAATTGTTAAATACAAGAAGCAATCGTTTTTTTTTTTGCAAATATACAAGAGCTATAATAATAATATAGGCAGGTAGATAGATTGCGTTTAGAAATATTTGACATGAAACATGGAAATTTTGCATAGAAAATTATGTTTGGCATAAATTAAAAGAATTTTTATATGTTTTGTTTTTCCATGTATGAAGATACATGTTGCTATATAGATAGATAGAAGTTAAAATTAAATTTGATTTTTAAAACCATGACTCTTGAGTTGAATTAAGTAAGAATGTAGAGATAATTTAATATTAAAAAAACTATACATTTTTTTATTAAAATTTGCTTAAGCAATACATTTCAGTATTTTACCTTTTTTTTTAAATTAACTAATTGAATAATTAATTAATAAGATAAATAAATTAATAGTTAAATGTAAATTCGATTTAAAAAACTTCGAGTCAAAACAAACAAGACCGTAGAGATATTTAAAAATTAAAAAATATTTCTTTTCATTTTTAGTTAAAATTTACTAAAGCAATACATTTAAATATTTTAATTGAAACATAAAATATAACAATAAAAATTTATCATTTTTTTAAATGAATTAATTAAATTTATCAGTTTCCTTTTTAAAAATGGTAAATTTTTGGAAAACATATTTTTACCATTTTCTTAAAAATTCGCTAAAGCTAAATACATCTAAATTTATTTTATAAAACATTTAAAATAAATAAAAATTCTTCTGCATTACCAAAACACATAAAAACTATAACTGTGCTGGCACACACCGCATAGTATGTAACAAACAAAAAATCCAAATAATTTAATTATTAAAAATGCAAACAAAAACTTCAACTCACACCCTTTTTTATGATTTATTTAATTGTAAATTATTATTATATATATATACATACTTACTTATATATTGTATAGTACTATATCCTATGCGCTGCCACGAGCCAGCCGGTTTTCCACTCTTATTAAAAGCATAATTAAAACTCTAGTAAAAATGTTTAATTACATATGTTTACGCGCAATAAAAATCCAATTTTTTCTGCAGCGTTCTGTTCGTTTTTCACATTTTGATGATTTATGACAATAATATTATTGTATGTATGGTTTTTGCAACAACAACAACAACAAAAATGCATAATTTTCATTAAAAATAAAATCTTTATGGGAAAATTGTTTTGTTCGTATATAGATGATGATAGCCTCTATATGTATAGAAAATATTTATTAGATATTTTAAATAATTTTGTTTAATTAAATTCTACAGAGATATTAGCAAAATATTTATATTTGAGCTTTGTTAAAAAAGCTTTATATCCAGTGGCGTATTACCGTCTTCAGGCGCCCTAGGCAAATCCAAAATTGGAGGCCCCTGACTAGTTTTGTTTTTTTGTATATATATTATATATAGTAAAAAAGGTAAAAAATTGTTATTATTAAAAATCTGTATTGTATCGTATAAGTATTAGTAAGTACATTAATATAAACATATTAATCTGAAAGTTCCGCGCAGCGAATTTTTTTTTTGAAAAATATTGTAAAATAGAAATTTAATAATATTCTTCTTATTCTTTTTTTATCGGTTTAAATAACAAAAAGATCATCATTATATAATTATAATAATAATAATAATAATAATAATAATAATAATTTAATATTGAATATATGAAATGAAATATTGCCGCGCAGCGAAATTCTTTGATATAAAATATCGTAAAACATGAAATTTTAAAGCTTAGTGTTCCCCTTATGTCTTGAATTTCTGTAGATATATTTCAAGTAATTAATAAAGGTATTAAAATTAAAATTTAATGCATATAATTTCATAATTTAGGAGACTCTTGAGTCGGGGGCACTAGCCTGGACATTTGCCTCAGTGACCTATAGGGAAATACGTCGCTGTTTACATGAAAATTATTTTAAGAGCAAAGATTTCATATGCTAAAAATAAATATATTCAATAAAATAATTTATACGGATTATTAGAATGCCCTTCATTATTTTGTATGAAAAAAATTGATCAATTTTGAAAATTTTAAAAGATAATATTTAGTTATTCTAGAAACTATTTAATTTATTTTTTTTAATACATAAAAAGTTGCAAAATTAGTCAACACAAATTTATTCTATACAAATCTAAAAACGTTTCATAATAATCTATAAAAAACATAAAGCTATAAAATGCGCGTCTTGTGAAAAACTATAAAACATCTCCTTTTCAAAAAGACACGTCATGTAATTTTAATTTACGTCTACATAATTTTACAACATTTTCGCCTGTTTATAGTATTCGCCTTTTCTTGTTAACAATAAAATTTAGCGGTTTTTTTTTTATTTTTTGACAATCATCGTTAAAATAATAATTTTGTAAATATTTTTCCTGTTTCAATACAAAAACATTTTATCATAAAAAGATGAACGCATCTCATATTATTATTTTTGCCATAAAAAATGCGATGAGCTCTGGCTTTGATGTTTTTTTTTTGGTTGTGCATAAAAAACATTTTGGTTTAATTTTTTATGTCTTTTTAAAATTGTATTAATAATATTTTACCGAAAAAAATAAATTAAAATTTTTTGAGGGATTGGCCGCACAGGTTATGATTATGAGTAATTTGGAAACGCTCGAGTGATTAGTCATATTTTGGCTTACTTTGTATATTATACATTATACATATTTGAAATTGATAATAATTTTCATAAATTTATTCAGTATTGAATGTTTTGACAAACTATATAATAGTATTTCTTGTTATTTAAAACAGCTTTTAATTAATTTAAGATATTAAGAAGAGCTTATTGAAAAAAAAACTGGGATTGACAATTTATAAGCTTTATTTAATGCTTTGTAATATTTATATGCAAGGCCAATGTCTTATGACATCTTTAGGAAAAATAAAAAATACATATTTCTTTGTTCTTAGACTTATCTAGTCTCTATAGTTGAGAAAAAAGAACATAACAAAACTATCATCTTATCATAACTTATCTTTATTTTATATACATAAAATGAGCTGAACACTTTCCATTCTCAAACAAAACTTTTTATCATAAAAATAAATTTTGGGGATATATTGTTATAGTGACGTATAATATACTTTAGCCTATTAGTATTGTATGTGTAATTTTGTAAAGAAAAAAATAATCTTAAATTATATACTATAGATAACATTATACACTTATACGTTCTGGTAATATATACCCTATATAATAACTTTGAAAACTTATACAACTTGCACTGAAAGAAAAAACCGTAGACTTCTAAGTCATATAAAATTTTGAAATTTCTTTTTAATAAAATAGAAATTTTTAAACTGGAACAATCGTGTTGGATGAAATTTGTATGTTTTTTTTGTAACAGACTGCCGACCTAAAAGTCTATTACAGGAAATACACTCAGAAAGTACACTTTTTATTCAAATAAATTAAGTTAAAAGTCGCATAGTATTCTGCTTTGATATGCATCAAAAAAGTATTGTAAAACTAATTTATTTATAATATATAAAAAATATCACTTTCTTGATTTAACGCTCTTATATCTGTTTATTTGGAGTTCAGTATTAATTATAATCACAATTCATTACATTACTCCTCCTTATTAAAAAAAACATAATCGCCTAAAAATATTTGTTTTCAGTGCGAATAAAGAATTTTCATTTTAAAGAAATGTGATGATAAGAGGTATAGAGCTATAAAAACTGAAAATAGGCTTTTATATTAACAAAAAATTCTTCTAAGCTTAAACTGAAAAATAAAAAAAAATACTTTTAAAACAATTTGGAAAAATTGTATGATTCTTTTTTTAATTCAAAGAGTTAATTTCGTAATTTCCCATTTGACCAATTTTTTTTACTTTAAGTATATTTTACTATAATAAGACATTTACTTTTTTTTCGATCGGCAGTGTCAACAAGTGCAAAAATATTTAATTTTCGTTGATCGATTAGCCTGTTCCTAAATTTTTATATTTTACTATATCGTTATCTCACTTAAAAGCTACATAAAAATAATCACAGACTGCACAATTTACAAATATTTTTTATGTATTTGATGAATGAATAGCTTCTTAATTCCAAAATAAAGGCCACACACAATAATTAATCCGCGCATAAACAATAAAAAGCCATAAATCTTTTCTTTTTTATATAAAGCACCTAATATATGAATATATAGATAATCTCATCTTAATTAAACAGCTTACATGTCATATTTTTAAATTTATAAAAAAGCAAATTTTAACTAATTTTATTACCTCAATGTCGCCAAAAATAGTTATAAAAGATCCGTTCAAGCTATTTCCATATAAATAAGATTTCTTTAGAAGCTTTTGTATATTATGCGCTTGGCGGTTGATGACAATTTATACCATAAAGCCATTGTTAATATATTTAAAAATGTAAATAAAAATTGTTTAAATAAATTTAAAGAAGAAAAGATTAATTTACAAAAACAACATTCATAGATATACCCCGCTTCGCAAGATTCGACAAATATTCGACAAAATATTCGACAAAATATTCGACAAAATATTCGACAGTTACTGCAGGAGCTTTAGAGGAGCCAACATGTATGCATCATTACGTTTTTATATGAACGAAGATTGTAGAAACTCTAAAATCGATGTAGAAATGAAAAAAATTGCATGCAATTTTTATCAGTTTTATAAACTAACAGTGTAAGAAAATAGCAACTGAGTAAGAGTG
>JANSTW010074016.1:0-10116 GCA_027564275.1 Diadocidia ferruginosa | reverse complement strand
GGCCTCAATCAACTTCTAAGCGTGTTCAAACCACTACAGTTAACAAGTCTCGTAAAATTAAAAATAAATTTCACGAAACACCATCGACTTCTAGTTATGGTCAAAGCGGTAGTGTAAGGCGTAAAAAGGCCAAGCTCAATGGTATGTTTGTGTATTAATAGTTTAATTAATGCTTGTATGTGGTTCTAACTAATACTTTTTATTTATTCTTTTAAAGGATCATGTTTTTTTGATAAATGTATAAATAATTTTTTGAATCGTTGTATGTAATTATTTTTGAAAAATAAATTCAAAAATGTAAATTGTTTTTAGAATCTCAGTCTAAGTCAATTGATCAACATAATTCCAGTCATCACAATACAAAGAAAGATAGTATTGTGAAAAAAAATAATTCACCAAGTAATTTTCAAGCTACTGCGTCTTCTCCAACTCAATTGAGTAGAAATAGATTATCTTTAAATGAAAATGCGTCAACGGAAAATGCTAATTTGAAAGACAATCATTTGGATTTATATTCACCGTCACGAACTCGTAGCTCGTCGTACGCTTTTTTAACTCCGATTTCAGAAAATGATGCTGTTAAATTTAATAATACAGATTTATCTACTACGCAAGATATTGAACATAAAGATCGTCGAAAGTTTTACATTGTACAGAATGGTATGTCTTTATTTCCATGAAACTTGGGAACAATAAACTAAATTTTTTTTATAGGTGGTAGTCCGGCTGAAATGTATTGTACTGATCTTGTCCATAAGGCAAAACATGGTAATAGTCGGCTAAAAAATGTCGACGAAAGCCGATTAATGAAATGTACTGACAAATGGCGAGAAGAATGGAATCATGGCGTTCAAATGCCTCTTTCTAGGGATCGACCAGCTTACTGCTTTGAAAATATTTCTTTGTTTCCTAATTTAGAGACTTTAGAGTTTGACCGGTAAGATTTCTTGTTTTGAAGTTTGAACTTTAGTTTTTTTTATTTAGGTCTAAAAAGTATATTGCTCTTAATAAGAAATGTTATACGAATAACTCTAATTTTGAGTGCCGTGAACGTCAATCATTGTATCAGTATGAGATTGACAACTCAGATGAAACATGGCTAAATTCTAAAGAAGGCAGTCATATTGCTCGGCTTAACTTTTTAAATGTTATTAACTATCTTGAAGTTGATTGTTATAAGGTAATGCATATTTAAAAATTATTTTTGTATTATTGATGTAATTTTCTTTATTTTAATGTTGGTTTATACAGATGTTTCTAATAAACTGATTAAATTAACATTTTTATAATTGCATGATGAATTTTAGAATATTCATACTACATTGCTTGAACAATTGACATTTGCACGAGATAACGCCAAGGTAGATGATGATGCTGACTGTGATGTCTGTTGTATGGTACGTTATATAATCAAATTAGTTTTGTTTCTTTTTTTTTGACATTTAATTTTTTAGCCCGAATGGGAGCCTGGTGACGAAATTGTCTTTTGTGACGATTGCAACATTAGTGTTCATCAAAGCTGTTATGGTCTTGACGCTGTACCTACTGATGATTGGATGTGTGCAACATGTGTTTATCGCACACATTTACTGCAAGATTCCAAAGAATTACCACCTCCCTGTATTTTTTGCCCTATCCGTGGAGGTGCAATGAAGTGCACAAAAAATGCAGATGCATGGGCACATGTTGTTTGCGCATTATGGATCCCAGAAGTACGTTTTGGCGATGTTGAAAGACGTGAGCCTATTACACATATTAGCGATGTTCCGGCAGGGCGATGGCAAGCAAAGTAATTTTAACAATTTTATATTTCAGTTATTTATTAAGTGCAATTAAAGATTAGGGGAGCTAGCAGAAAATATTTTTTATATAGGTAATATGTGTATTATTTTAACTGAGGTTTGAGTATTAGACTAAAATTTTAGTTTATGTGAATAACAATTTACTAAATTAAAGATGTTCTGTATGCGATACATGCAATGGTGCTTGCATTCGATGTACCTACCCTGACTGTAAGATTCCCTTTCATGTGTCATGTGCTCAACGCAGTGGCCTTACCCTTCAAATTGAACAAAATTTTGAAGCAAAAAATGGTGTTAGTATGGTCAGCTTATGCTCAAAACATTCTTTTTTGAGTCCAAATAGGCATAATAACTCTGCTGGAGGAAGAGGAAGCAGTACTGGATTGACAAATTTTGATGTAAATTAAATTATTATTTTTTAGAAAATTAAATCATTTTATATATTTAGTAAATGTAAAATATGTTTTATATTATCTTTACAATATTTTTAGAGAAACCAGTTTTCTGAAATGAATCGTAATTTTTACAAGCATGTCTACCTTCCAAAGATTTCTAAGGCTTGTAATGTTATGGAAGAGGAGTTGTACACTATTTTTACATATTGGCGGTGGAAAAGGTACGATTTTAGTTTAAATTTTTTTAAACTAAATATATTCATTTTTTAAAGAAAGATGAATGGATGTCGTTCATTGATGATTGAACCGCCAGATGTGAAGTTAGTAGTTCAACCAAAGAATATACCAACTTCCCAAATTGCTCGTCAAAAAGTAAATGTATTTAATTCAATGCCTTCAGATCAACTTTTACAAGGATTTGAAAAAATTCGAGCAATACGTCTTAACTTGGAGAAGGTGCTTTTTTTTAAATTTTACATTTTCTTAGAAGCAGCTTTATTTATTGTTTATTTAGGCTAGAAATCTTTGTTACATGGCCTCCAGACGTGAAAAATTAAAGAAAGCTCATCTTGAAACGTTTGAACAAGCAACTATGACAATGGGCTCGCTTTTATTAGATGCAGTTGTTCCAGTTAGCATGCGAAGAGCAGATAAACTGTTAGAAACGTGGGACTCAACTACGAAAGGCATTCTATCTTGTGAAATTCAATCCAGCAGTCCAATGTATCTTTCAAGGACAGGAAATAGTTTTTCAACAACACCTTTGCCAAGCTTATCATTTAGTAACAGTTCTAGCGTTAATTTTGATGATTCCGACTTGCTTAGTCAATTTAAATCTTTTCCTTTAAATAATTGTCGTCAAAGTAATTCTTTCCATCAGCAGCATTCAAAGCTATTAAGTTTAAACTTAGAACATTCCAATCCAATTGAAAGTTATGGTTTAAGAAACAGTTGCCAACATCAAAATTTGACGAATTTAGAAATTTCTCCTTCACAATTTCTTCATTCTCCTTCAGGCAATAATACTGGATCTAATCGAAGTACTAAGTCTAATTTGGAGGAACGTAAACGTCGTGAGGAAATGTATGTATTTAGAAGTTCAAGTTCACCTTTACCTCCACCTATAGAATCAATTGTAAAGAATGGAGTATGTAATAATTCGCATATTGAGTTGGATGGAGATTTGAGTGATGCATCTAATTTTACAGAATATTCCGTTGCATGGAGTCATACAAGCGAAAGCAATGGAGCTTTATTTGACTTTGAAAATGGGATATCACCTGTTAGGTTAAAAGAAGTCCGAAAGAAAAAATATTTATGCAGGAAATATAAAGAGGCGAATTCTTTAAATGGGGAATTAAAACTAAAAAAAGTTAATTTTAAAGATGATAAAAAGAAATTAAGCTTTAATGGTTGGAAAGCTTCATCAGGCAGTGCTGCCGGCGCATATGTACTTCATCATCCAGAATTTGCGTTGACAACAAAGCGCTTAAGCCGATCTGCTACTTTGAATGCCTCATCTATACCACGACGCTTTATTTAAAGGTAAGACAAAATATTAAATAAATTATACTAGTAAAGAGTCTTTTATTATTGAGAAAAAAAGGTGTTTACTTTTAGTATTGGAAAGGACAATTCATTATTGCTAAACGTTGTACATTTACAATAGTTTTCTAATTTATTAAAGGCTGAGGTAGTAGAATGTGATGCAATTTACAGTACAGATTTTAATGTATAAAAGGCACATCATACGAAGGCATTAATTATTGACAATAACAGTAAAAAACTGATAGGTTTTTATATTTTTTTATTCTGTTTTATTTATTCTGTTCTTGCTAATATTTAAAATTTTACGAAAACTTACTAATGAGAGAACGTTATGTAGCTTAATTCTAACATATTTTACATAGCTTTAGCTTGGGTTTAATTATTGAAAGAAGAAGCTTTTATTCTATAATATCTTACAAATTAATTCTAAACAGTTATATTATATCAAATACATGAAAATAAAATAACAAATTGTTCTACTAAAAGTGAAAAATTTTATCTAGATTTTCCATTTAAAATTTATAACGTTCTTTTGTAACTTTTTAGTTGTTTATACTTTTTGAGATATGTTAATGTGAAAATGTTTGAGTTAAACATCTTTTAGATGTATTTTGTGTCTTCAGTCAAATTTACTATTATCTTTATTAAGAAAATAAAGATTTTTTGTTTTATTAGAATTCAAAGCTTTTAATTTTAAATTGATATTTAACAGCAAAAAAAAGATATCCTTTGCCTCAGTTAAATTCTTAAAATTGTTCTTTGAGTGGATTTAATCTCATAAGTTTTTTAGTTAATATTTTGATCTTTAGCTGAAAAAGAATGAGCTTGTTTATGAATTTTTGATTGTTTTCTCATTGTTAATAACTGCTTTATTGTTACATTACTTTATTGCCTCATTTTTTATGTAGGAAATTTTTTTAATTGCGCTTATTTTATATGTACGTGTGTTACAGAGTTAAATACGGATTTTTTTATTTGTTTTATTGAAGATAAAAACTAGAAAATCAAAATAAAAATTTGTTCTGTTTATGTAATATAATTATGACTTTGCATCAAAATACAAAATTAGGATAAGCTAAGTTAGTATAAAATCATTGGTCGTAAAAAAAGTGGAAAATTTAAATTATGAATTTATTTTTTTAAACGATTAATAATTTTGTGCTATCTACAGATTTATTGATGCTAAAGATCACCTCGTTTTTTTTAAATTTTTAAATTATTGTGAAAGATATCAAAATGATCTTAATGACAGGTTCGGTTATATTTTCGCTAACATTTAACTTCGGTAATAGTGTGATTATCTGAATAGGTTTAACTAAAAATGATCCGTAAAAAATTCGAAATAATAAAACCATACTGTTTTAAATAGAATGTGTTTTTTAATAAAATCAGAAAGTGTTTATTTAGATGTATTTTACAGTTTTTTATTCATAAATAAAAAAAAACAAATTCTAATATTTTTCTTTTTTTAGTTTGAAAGACCCGCAAATCACAGAGAATAAAGCACAATTATAGATGATTTAATTAAACAAAAAAATTAGAATTATTAACTTTAAAGTTATTATTAGTAAGACATTACTATGAGACCAAACTTTTTAGTGAGCAAAAATTGAATTGTTTAATTTTTTTAACAACTAGAGTAAATTAATTCATAATTTATTTATTTAATATATACTATATTAAATAAATATAATAAATGTTTTACTTTTGTTTTAAATGTGAAATTTTGTAAAGTTAAAAAGTTTAATCCCTTTTTAGCAATGGCATATATTAACATACTAATAGATAAGTTTTGTTTATCTTTTTTTTTGCTTCTCTCTTTTTAGAGCTTTTATTTTCCTGTTTTAATAAATTGGATCCTTTAACTATTATCTAGTCAGTTATGTGCCATTGTCTAATTAAAATTTATTATTAATTATTAAAATCAAATTCACAAATAAAAAAGACAACCGGTTGTCATGTCATGAATAGAAAAGTTTTTGCTTTCTGAGAGGAAAGAAAATGAAATAAAAATCCCGTTTTAAGGCACAAAAATCAACGCTTAGAATTGTGATTATTTTGTTACACTACTTTGGTTTTATAGCTAATCTAGAGAGACCATTTTACTATCATTTCCTTTGTAAAGACTTAATTTTTCCGAAGGAAATAATTAATAATTTGTCTCAAAACGACATTTGGGGAACGCGGAATGGATTTTGGCGCGATTCAGGAGTGTCTTTCGGTGGCAAGTTTTTATTAATTTTTTTAGAGCTTTCAGGCTGTATTTCATCTTCGTCATCAGTAAAACGGAAAGCGTTTGTAGTTAACGAAGTTTTTTTGCCGTTAGCACCAATAGCGTCATCATCGACAACTAATGAGCAATTGCTAAAAGAAGAGCGCGATGATTGGAAGCCAGATGATTCACCACGCATTAAGTCACTTGCCAAAAAAACATGTTCACATTCTTTAAAATTAATAGTAGATGAAGGCGAATCAGTTTTTAAAACTGGTGTTTGTGGTAGTGGGAACACTACATTTGGTAATGCACCAGCATTTAAATACTTACCAAATCGTAGTTGATTTAAAGCAAGAGTGTTGTTTTCATTATTACTAGGTGAAGCTGGAAGTTGAAGGATTTGTGGTGGTGGATTCCATTTGATTCCGCTTTCAAGGCTAGCTGCTGCGGCAGCACGACGTCTTAAAATGTCAGACGAATGGTTTACTCCTGAATTTTGCCCCAATTTTGTGCCTTCTCGTAAATGAGAAGGCAATGCATTTATTGTTTTAAATGCTATATACGACGGATTTTTGTCTACACTATTTTTACTTAAAGACGCCGTCCCAGAATCAGTTGAATTGACAACTAAGTGCTTTGGACTGTTTGAATTACTAACATCTAGCTTTGTGTTGCCGCTTCGTCCGCTCGTTGATGGAGTTATATTCCCTGCACTAGTTGTTTCGTCTGTAATATAAGTCTCAGTGTTATCACCATTAGTAGATGAAGAACTTGAAGATGGTGATGTTGAACTTGATGCTGATGATTCCATTGTCATCCAACCCTTTTCACCTAATTTTTTATTTTCAATTGCAATCAACGATTTGGTGCCATTATGACTCCATTGACATTTTGGTCCAACTGTGTCATCTAAATTGCCGCTCATACATGTAGAAATGCTATATAAACGCAAAAATTGAAGCAACGAAAGAACAGTACCAAAAATAAGCGTAATAATTCCTAAAAAATTTAATTTGTTAAGAGTTAATTTGCTAAAGTTTATTATTAATCTTTTTTATTTTTTTAGCCCTTAATTCATTTTCGAATTGTAAATAAAGTTTAAATTTGCATTAATTTTCACTAATCTATAATTTTAAGCAATAATGCTAATAAAGTAAATTTTAAAAATCTTTCTTATTTAAAAGTAAATTTAAAATTCGAAACAGTTTAAAACAAAAAATGAATATTATTGTATTCAAAAAAGTAAATAATTTAATGTACTTTAAAATGATAAAATACCTGCAAAAAAGCTCATATAAATGCAAGATCCATAGTGTAGACGTAGAAAAACTGTTTCGCTTGTTTTTGAGTCAAAAGGAATTCGGACATCTGTTGTTGGTGTATTCCCCACATAAACGCAGTCCGAAACAAGTGCTAAAATACCACACAAAATGCCTGCTTTACTAAAGTGATGAGGTACCAAGGCTAACATCACACATTGCAAGACCCATACTGCAAACGACAACCTAAAAGTGTTATGTTTAGCTTTTTTAAAATTATTCCTTTAATATTTGAATTTTAAATACCATAATATAGCGCCAGTATAATAGCCAGCGTTTCTATAAAGTCGTCCCCAAGCAAAAGCTCCTTGGCTCAAGCTGAAGTATTCCATTACTTTTAATAATGGATATGGAAGTCCCCGGCAATAAGCAAACTGCAATTCCCGGCTCATCACTTCCACACCGCTCATGTGGTAGCGTTCGTTAAGATATAAACCACGAAAGGGTTTTTCATTTGTATTTATTGTACTCAGATCTAAAATTAGTTCAGCCGGGATATGATAAAAACATTTTTTTTGATTTAAAAATCTTTCAATAATTTACCAGTCAACGTTTTTTACTAAAAAAAATTTAATTACACTTAAGTGTGATGTTAATTGACTCAAGCCCAACATTAACCCCTAGATGTGCTTCATGTCGTAATCGAGAGTGAGAATGAAATTGCGAAACAATTGTAGCATCGCCCACTTTCCAATATGGTAAAATTAACGATGCTAAAAATCATTTTTTTAATTACCCACAACCAAAAGTGCTTTAAAATAATAATAGAGTAATTCCAATATTTTAATGATTTAAACTTTTCTCTTAAAATGCAATTTTTTGAAGCTTCTTAATTATTTCTTTCTTCAATTAAATAATTTTTTACTCTAATAGACACAAATTTAAAAAAATACAGCCATTTAAATTTAAAACAAATAGCCTTTATACTCAAAACAACATTCAATATTGAAGTTTTTTACTCAAAAACAAAGTATCAATCAAATTCTTCTAAAAAATATTTAATTATGAGCATTGTTTCTAAGTCAATAATAAATCCACAAATAAATTTAAGGATATTTATAGTAGTAAATAAAAAATGCCAATTAATGGCTTCAACTTTTCTAAAATCCATAGTTTCTAACATAAAATTTAAAAAAATAAGTCGTTTCTTAAAATAAAGCATTTAAAAAAATTACCCATAAGCAAAATTCCAACACCAATTTGTATTGTAATCGCAGCAAAGCTTGCCGCACGTTTCTCACGTACACCCGGTAAAATAAGGAGAAACGCTAAATATGGAAGCAGAAAAGAAGCAAATACAAGTAAAAGCTAGAAAATAAATTATTATATATATTATTATTTTAATATATTTATTATAATTTTTAAATTTAATTCAAAAATTGTTTAATTTTTAAACGTTAAATATTAAATTAAGAGACGTATGCTATGTTTAAAAGCCAACCAAATCACATTTTTAATTCAGTAGATTATTGGCTCACAATTAAAATTTTAAATTTAGTAAAAGCTATATATGTTTAAAATTAAATATTAATAAAAATAATTACGCGAAAATTAATTGGTGGCGACACAAAATTTTCATTGTTTGTTGATGCCGTTACAGCGCTGCTAGTTGCAATGCCAAGTGTTGAAAAACTAAATGCGCTTCCAACAACTGCCGCTGAAGTAGTCGGCGTAGCAGCAGCAAGTTCATCGCGTAATATACTTAAAAATCTTTCGTGCATTTTGTTTGCGTTTTGCTCGCTTGCGACGCGTGCAGCGACAGCTTGCAGCTCGAACGCAGTGGTAAAGTTCTTCTCCGCAATAAATCGAGTTGTTGACAAAAATGTTGAATTTGTCACTAGAGATGAAGGTGTTGACAATAATGGCGCAGAAAAATTTAAAACCTGAAGTTGCGCCAACTTGACTTATTGTAAAAAATAATTATGAAAATTAAATTTTAGCACAAATTCTGGCGCCCAATACCTAAATCAAAACACTAAATTAGCTTTTAAAATTAAACTTGACGTATAAAAAAATGTAAAACTTATTATGTTTTAATAATTACTTAAAATTGCAAGAAATTCAATTTAAAATAAAAATTGTGAACCTAAAAAAAGGAAAACTATTTAACCGGAACCTAACAAATAATTTTTTCTATTGTACTTTTTTTTTTAAATTAAACTATTTCAAACATTTTATCCAAGGTTAAATGAGGCAAACACAAGATTGCAGTATAATACTTAGAAAAATTTTCTGGATATTTGCAAATGATTAAAGGCGTTTTTATATATAGCGAATCAGTATTAAGTCAACTTTTCGCTTAAACTTAGGTTTAGACCTTCACAACTTTACATCAACTAATTATTAGATTGTTAAAAAATTAGCAAATTTGTATTTTAAATACAATGTAGCGTTTAAAAATTTTTAGAAAATATTAATAAATTGTTTCGTGCTAATTTCTAATCTGCCAATAGAAGCTTCGTTGATGCGAATTTGTTGCTAAATAAAAGTGATTTAAATGTTATAATAGTTAAACTTACATAAATTAGGATTAAATAGTAAAAATATTATAACCACTTAAACTAATAAAAAAAAAATAAACTTATATATAAAAAAGAGAAAACCCTAAATATTTTCAGGTATAAATCCTAAAAAAAACAATTTGTTTTTTTTTTACCAAATCAATCACAACAAACAATTTCTAAAAGTATATTTTACAACAAAAATTAAAACTTAAAAAATTTCAATGTGCAATAATTGAAAATATTTTTTCTTTTTTTTTACAAAGCTATAATTGTTTTCATAACATCAAACTTTGTAATTTATTCACCTTGATTAAACAAAAAATTAATGAAAAA
>JANSTW010074005.1:0-10116 GCA_027564275.1 Diadocidia ferruginosa | reverse complement strand
AATTGTGATAAAATTGTACATATATATAAATATATATTTATACGAGTGTATAAAAGATTATATTTAAAAAATGTTTTTTTCAAGTTTCGGGTGATTTCATACACGAATTGTTCATGAGTAAATCAGTATAACTGTCAGCGGAGTTCTCAGCCACTCTGATGGAGGGAACGTAGGTTCCGAAACGGTTTCGATATTTTAATAGGCACAGGATCTATTCCTGTGTCACATTTATTGTCCGATAAATGTTATCAAGTTTTCATAAAAACACGGTCGATAAGAATTAATTTTCCATTAATTATTAAGTTTTAAAAACTTTGTGAACAATATTAAATAAAGGCAATAATAAAAATAATTTATTATGATATTTTCAACAATTAAGATAAATATGGATATTTCACATCAAACATTATTTTAAGATAACACGTGTTCGCAGGTAGATTTTATTGCCGCTAAACATTAATCCCTTAATTTTTAATTTGTATACAGATCTAATTAATTTAGGTATAAAGGTTATTGTAAACTATATTAATTTTCTTCAAATTATCATTAGCGTTAAAAAATATCGTTAACCTCTATTCTTCAAATCTTACTATATATATTAGATTCTAGATCACAAGAAATCATTTATCTCGAATTTGTCGATCAATATATAGTGATTTGAAATATTTTCCAAATACTAAAAAAAGTAAAAAAAAATTGAAATAGTTCTTGGATTACAAAAAATAAGCATAATGAATAGTGTGAATTTTTATAATAACCCAGTATCAGAAGAATATACTAACGGCGGTTATATACCAAATGGCTTCATAAATGAACAGAATTATCCAACTAATCTGCAAAACATAAATCACGAAGTCAATGTGATGAATAATCAATATTATCCAAATTATAAAGCAAACGCAAATTATTCCAGTTATCACCAAAACACGAATTACGGAGCACCAGCCAATGTAATGAATGCACAAAATTATCCGAATTACGAAGCACAAACCAATGTAATGAATGCATATAATTATCCGCATTATCAACAAATCACGAATAACGAAGCACCACCAAGTGTACTGAATACACAAAACTATCCAAATTATCTCCAAAGAACGAATTGCGAAGCACCAACTGATGTGCTGAATGCGCAAAGTTATCCAAATTATCAGCAAGATTACTCAAATTGTCACCAAAGAACGAATTATAAATCATTAACTGTATCGAATGAACAAAATTATCCAAATTATCAACAAAGAATAAATAACGACTTGCATAGTCAACTAGAAACAACATTTGAACAACAAATGCAACCTACAATTGAATCACTTGACGACACTTTAGCTGATTTATTGGATATGGATGCTGCAAACTTGTTTTACAAATCTGTGAATAAACAACAAGTGGAACAAATAGATAAAGATCTGCAGTCCATTGTAGAGGAAAATTCTACAGAATCAAGTTGTATTACCCGCAATGACATGTTGAGTCAATCTAAAATATTTTATTGCACAACTTGCAATATATCATTTACTAGCTCGAACTATTTGGAAAGACATTTCAATGCTGAAAAACACAAAAGAGCTGTTATGAAGTCTTGTGGTCATTCAAATCTTGCTAATAATCAACAACTAAATAATGCTAAGGTTCAGCAGCCAACAATATCAGCCGACATAAAGCAAATTCAAGAGCAATCGTCTTATGTTGTTCAACCATTAAAAGTTGACATCCTTAACTCAGTCGAACAATATAGTATCAAAATTTCGCTGGGCCAGCAAACAAATTCAGTGACAGAACATAAATGCTTGCAATGTAATCGCGTGTTTACAAAAGCTTCTTATTTGCTTCAACACAATGAAGCCATCCACGTTAAAGACAGTGAGAAACCGTACGAATGTCAACAATGCAACAAACGGTATTCCTTCAAACAGCCGTATCGGAGACATTTACTTTTGCACGCTAGAGAAAAGCGTTTCAAGTGTAATCAATGTTCAAAGGGATTTAAATCTAGCGCCGATCTGGTGCGTCACAAGTATCGGCATAGTGATACAAAGCCACATTCTTGTGAAATTTGCGGCAAATCCTTTATACGAAGAGATCAAATGCGTCATCATGCAAAATCTCATGATGCTTTTCCGTGTGGAGGTATGCGGTAAATCATTTTACCGAAAATCTCATTAAGTGCCACTATCTCTGAAGTATTTTTAGTTTTTAATTTTAAAAATATTAGTTCTAAATAATTTTTTTTTTTTACTTTATTTTTCAATTTAGATTATTTTTAATTTGTTTAAATAGATGTAATTGCTTAAAGGATTTAAAATTGTATTTATAAGTAATTTTAATTAAGTTAGTTTTAATTTGTTTGTAGAAATATATATAAAATTTAAAATAAATAAAAAGTAAAACTAAAAACAAAATGTTTTAAATTTAACTTTTTTGGCAATTTTGTAAGGTTATTGATTTTTTACTTGAATTCTTTTTTACACTATTTTTCTTTAAATCGAATGTTTGTTTGTATTAAATCTAGTAATCAATCTTTCTTCCTGTTGATTTTCTCCAATTTAAAAAAAAAAAAATTGGTGACAATAATTCTTTTTGCGCCAAAACTCTATGTGAATTAGTCAAAAACCATAAGCGACAAACCTTTGTATTGTACTATTTTTTAAATGCACTAGGGATGAACTTCAGTACCTCGTATGTTCATTTTTTTTAATTTTAGAAGCGGACCAAAAAACTACGTATTTAATTAACATAAATATTTTTCTTTTTGTTATATTTGCTAAGTTTAACAACAAAAAATTGTAAATAAAAAATATTTCAGTGCATTAAATAAGCAGTGTTTTGCTCCTCTGCTAAAATTTAATAAAATGCACATACGAGGTATTGAAGTTCATCCCTCGATATGTGAGCTAGAACAAATTAAAGTGGGCTCTGGCTGCTGAATACTGATAATAAAATTTAATGAGAGTCCACTATTTGGTTCTGACTCACATATGCGTCATGTAGGATTTATTATTAGTACAGTAAAACTTATTTTTTACTTTTTAGTGCATTTAAAAAATAGTGTAAAAAAGTTTTATTTTTTTAACGTTTTATGATGCCCTGATTCAGAAAAACTAGAAAATAAAAAATGTCCGTCCGTCCGTCAGCAGTTAGTGCATTTAATAAATAGTGTAAAATAATGTAGGATGTCTTATTAGTGGTCCTATAGTCTGGGATTGCAGTTGGAGTCTCTAGGTCAAATGTAAAGGGGCCCCATACGATTTTTTTTTCTAAAAATTGTCGAAAAATATGAACAAGGGAAAATTTGTTACCACTAAGCGGATTTGGCCAAATAATTTTGGTAGGAGTGATGAGAGGAGGCTCCTATACGATTTTTTTTAAATGCCCATGAGTAAATAGAGAAATAATTTTACGAGTGTGTGGATTTGGCCAAATTTTGGTAGGAGGTACTTTTTAGTACTCCCATACTCTGAGTCTGGGATTGCATTAAGAGGCTCTAGGTTAAAGATGAATTTTTTCCTGGTAGTACCAATTAGTACCAATTAGGTACTAATTATTTACAATAAAATTAGGCGTTTTGGTTAAGATGTCCGGCTGGGGTGATTGAAAAGTTTTATCACTAAAGTCCAAATTTACTTAAAACGTGGAAAAAAGGGGGAAGGAAGGAGGTACCAATTTTGTCCTTCGAGTACCAATTAGTACCAATTCATACACATCTTTCCACAAAATTTTGAGTTAGCCGGACAACAAATAAAAAAGAGTCCTTTTGACATTCATGTTTTATAACAATAGTCCTCCCTCTAGAAGTTAAAAAGGGGGTGATCCCAGTTGGTACCAATTTTTTCCTGGTAGTACCAATTAGGTACTAATTCCTTACAAAAAATTAGGCCATTCTGATACAATTGTCCGGCTGGGGTGATTGACACCTCCTGGATTTATACAAATACAACCAATTATTTTGATTGGAGTTATTTATTGATTAGATTTTTTTACTTCTCGCCACTGTTTTAGGTGCTATATGTAATCTAAAGGTAAATTGTTATTATATAGAAAATCAAGATAAAAGTTTGTAATTTTTTGCTATTAGATTGTTTTTTTTTGCTTTATGTAAATTCATCTATTGTATAGAGAATATAATATATTTTTAAGGTGAAAAAAATGTTTTATTGAATATTAAAGACCAAAAATTACTTGAGTACATATACCTTATAGGTATAAGAGAAATATGTACTTTTAATAAAGAAAATTTTCTTTATACATTTTTAATATTTTTGTTTTTAAAAGTAATTTTTTTCTTGTGAATAAAGTACCTATACCTATAACATTGAGATTAAAAATTTATATATTGCCTTCAAAATTTTACATGTAGCGATATATAATTCAATATTCAAGATATTTTTTTTATATTAAAAGATTTTCCCAACCAAAGAGAAAAACCTATATAGGTAGTACTAGTATAAGTACCTCTATATTCGAAATTTCACTCGTATATACAGGGTGATTCAATTGACGAGGTGCTTTCGTTAAGGCGTGATTATATGACTGTTTTTTGAAAGAAGGGCAATTTTTAATATTTACAGAGTTACAGTTTAGGGGTGATTATATGACTTATTTTGAGAATCCAATTGAAAGAGGTTAAATTTTTTATATTTACCGAGTTACAGTTAATTTAAAAATTTTATTGTAATAAAAGGGAACGAGATAAAATAAGCTACATAGGCTTTTATAGTAACTAAATGCAATAAATAAAAGTTTAACAGATTTATAGAAAATCATATGCGGCAATACCTCGCTGATTGAATCACCCTGTAAAATGGACGCTATACATGTTGTATTCAGTGCCGAATATTGCTTGCATTGCTTCCCATAGCTTCTTAAAAAAAACACATATATTTTTATAAAATAATATAAATATAACGATCGAAATCAAACTATTGTATAAGAAGAAAGCTTATCGGTCTATTTGCTTTCAATCATTTATGATTCTTTATACTAATGTATTTTGTCGATTCATCATAGCAAATTTAAGCTTGTATGAAAATTATATAAAAGATTGGAAGCAAAGGGACAAATAAGTTCTTCTCATATACTCTATTTGTGTTGTAAAAAAAAAAGTTATCGCATTAAGGAAATAATTTGTATTGAAGATGTCTTGAGTCTAGCGTATCCTCTATAGTGTATACAACAATTTTGAGTATTGCTTCCCATGCTTTAAACCTCACGCTTCAACACATAGCTATAATAGCTATAGATATATATTTTGAATAGATAAATAAATTAAATGTTTTTAAAATACTGGAAAATGGAAAACAATTTTCTAATTATTTATTACTTAAAATTATTGTAAATAAATTATTAATATATATAAAATCATTGAGTACCTACTACCTATATAATATTATATATATTTTGTGTAGGCGTATGTGTTATATTATTATGTTATATGTATATGTATACGTGCAATAGCTTTCAACCCACTTTAAATAGGAAAATCATAATCCATTTCAGAGATTACTTTACATATAATAAAGCTTAACGTTTTGTATACCTCCAAATGTTATAATCTGACATAATTTTATATAGAATTTTCAATTTATTTATATTATATGGAAACAATTAAGTTTTTTAATCAAATTAACTCAACAACAATTTATATTAACCAAAATTATTTTCGTAGGTATTAAATACGTAAATGAATGAAAGTGTTGTAATTTACACTATTTTGAATTTTGATAAAGAAAATAATTTACATTTATTATTTATAAATTATACTTATATGATAATACCAAATATACATTTCAATTTATACATTTGGAAACAATTATCTATAAATGTACTACAATAAACAAGGTCGTTCTATTATTTAATCCCTCAACTCAAAAATGAAACCTTGTTGCTTCTTCTAAATGTTGCCTATCCTTCAATCCTTTTCTTAAAGGTTAATCATTGCCCACAAAAATCCACTCATTCACCCTCTAATGTTTTTAAATTTGAACTTTTTCTCCTAAAAGTCCATTTAAAAAATGTCGAAATTTGAAAATTTTTATCAAAAGTTATCCCTTTTTTTCTAAATATTCTAAAACCTAAAAGTTACATTCCTTCAAAAATTACTACATGCTATTTCCTATTTATTTTGAGTAATTTCATTATTTCCAGGTACGCGGGGGAACTCAAATAACTTCTAAACTATTAGACTTTTCTTCCCGTCCCACTGATCAGCAAAAAATGTGCGAGTTGCTGACAAAACTCCACATTTGATATGGTTACACTGGTCAACAAAAAAATTAAACTTTTTGTATTTGAGTTTGTAGGTTACCGTAAACGGGAAATTTTGAGTCACTAAATTTGAAAATGGGAACAGTTTTTTCCAGTCAACTCTGATTTTGAATGGAATTTCAAAAATATGTATTCAAGTTATAATTTTTTTTTTTCAATTTCAAAATGGTCTAAAATCACCATAATTTATGATAATGATGACATTTATAGAAAATTTAAGTCCACTACCACGTCGAAAAATTTAAGAATGATCAAAGAAAAATTTATTAAATTAATTTCATGGTAAATTAAACCTATAACATAATTACAATTTAATAAAAAATTTCTAAAATAGTATCGAATAATTGACCGCAGTCCGCAACGTCCGATATATGTATTCTAAAACTAACTTGTATTTATGTTAATAATCAGTACCCTTAATTGAAGCAAAAATGATTAACAAAAGTTTGAAATTTTGGCAGTGTTATTGCACTAAACCTCTACAATTGCTCTACACTCAGATTCCTTTCTTTTTTTCTTGAAATGTTTAATTTTCTTATGCAAAAAACAGCTAATTTACTTACCGATTTTTTGAAGATAAATTTCGATTTGTGTCTAGATTTTCGAGCTGCGAGTAGAATTTATAGAAGAAAAGAAAAATCAAGCCCATAAGAACAATACATGCAGGTTTTGAAGAGTTAAAAGACGTATTTTATTAACAAAATCAAGTAGTTTTATATATATCGTCATAGGAGTACTTAAGTGTTCTATAGACCGTTTTTCGAATTTTGAAAAATCGAAGTTAAAGTTTGAACTATATGCTTGAGTTTGATATTTTAATTTATTTTCTTTTTTGAATGATGCTGATTAAGTGTGGGGCTGAAGGTCAATCTATATACAAAAGAAATATTTTTTTAAATTTAAGGGTTACAGAAATACGTCAATTCGAATTTTCAACAAAATGGATATAAAACACAAAAAGTGAAATCCGAGAATCAAAAATGGATATGGAACAAAATGTTGGATATAACACAAAAAAGAATTACATATTTTTTTTATAACTTTGTATGGATATACGACATTTTCATATAAACTTTTTAATAAAATTAAAGAAAAACTCAGTTTTTTTTTAATTAAAAAAAAATATTTAATTCTAATTTTTGAAGTTTTTTTTAATTTGTTATAAAAATATTAATTTATTTTTATATAAAGTCTTAAAAATTTGAATTTGACAAAAGATAAACCCTTTAATTTAAAATAAATATTTGCATTGTTTTTCAAATTTTACTTACGATTAATGGATATAAAACAAAAATGCACTAACATTAATTTTAGGATATAGTACAATATTGTACTAAAATTGATATAATACCAATAAGCACGGATATATATTTTTTCAAACTTTACATGATAAATTTGTATTATATGTACTATAAAGGTTTATAAGACAAATAAACATGCGCAAAAATATTTTATTTTGAATACAACACAATATTGGTGACATGACATAACACCCAAAGACATAACACCCAACAACGTTAGCAAGCTTTTTTTCTCATTTTTTCTAATTCTCAAACCCGATATAACAGCCAATATTTAAACCCGTCGCTTTGTTTATAATTTTTAGAATATAAATTTAATCGTTTTTAGAAGTTTTAATCGAAGACACAAACAATAAATAAGTTTTCTTGTGATTTAAGCTTGTTAACGTTGTTGGGTGTTATGTCTTTGGATGTTATATCAATTGTCAGTTCACCCTCTAAAACGGAACGAGATACGCAAATTCTGACAACAGCATTCGAAAGATTAGTACGACTCCAAAATGTCCAAAATGGATATGACGATATTTCTAAAAAGTTGAGAGTATACGGTGTATAGCAAAAAAATCGAAAAAAATATGTGTATTTTTTTTTTTAAAAGCCACCCTCCAAAATAAATATGTGTACATTTTGTTTTAATCCAGGGGGGGCAACTGCCCCCCTTTCCGGGTACCCATGAGGCTGAGTCCATTCTTGTTCATAAAGAGTAAAGGTGAAAATCCTATATTATATATATGGGACTATTTATAAAAAGACAATATGATTATACTAATATTTTTTTTTTTTTTTAGAATGACACTAAAATTTTGTGGTATTGTGACTTTTTTTATCTTTCCAATGATAATAACAGTTTCACAAACTTCAATTTCAAAATGTTTATCTGATATGGATATAGAAATGCCTTTAAGTAAAACAGCCAGGACAAATTTATATATTGGTGAACAAGCCTTCACAATATCATTATTAAAAGCTTTAAATAAAACATCTAAAAATGAAAACGTGTTTTTTTCACCGTACAGCACATATCACGCTTTGCTTCTCGCATATTTTGGTTCAAGAGGAAACACTGAATATGAGTTATCGAAAGCTTTAAATCTTGAATGGGCTTCAAATAAATTAGATATAATGCAAGCTTATCGCATAGAAAAATCATTAAGAAATCGGCGAGCTAAATCATCCCCAGTTATATTTCGATCGGTTGATAAAATATATACCTCGTTGGAAACAAATTTAACGTAAGTACTTACATTTTAAGCAAAAGTATACAAAATATTAGGTTACAAATTGCGGACCAACCGTATATTAAAAACAAAATAGTGCAACTGTAGAAAAAAATCTTATGTTTACAAAATATTCTCAAACTATTTTACGAATCGAAGCAGCCAGGCATAATAACAATTTTTTTAATTAAATTGTTCATACGTCATACCTAATCGTTGCATAATCTGCTACTGCGGTAATATGTTTAAAGTAATTCCAGGTTAGGGCGTAGTCGCGGAGGCACCCTTCATCATTTTTTATCAATTTATCAAGAATTTTTTAATCAAAAATATAATATATATTTAAGATTTAACTTTTTAGTTGTGCTCCATTTAGTGGGATGATCTTCCTGTTTTATAGATAAATAATAAATAAATAAATACATATTTTGGATATCCGACTAAACATCAACACATAAATACAATTCTTCTACAAAATATGAAAAACTAGATCTATTTGCAAATCCCTATATATTTTTCGAAGTATATATAAATATTAATTATAATACGTATTTTTAAATATACATTATTGCATATTTTTTACACATTTTAAGAACACAACTGCAGAGTTAATAAATTATCACATTAAATTTTATATACTATCTAAAAAAATGGGTTAAACAGCGATGTTCAAGGTATTTGCATTTTGCCATTAAAACTCATCAGCCTTCGGACTAACTTTGTAAATAGCTTCTTTGTACAACACCACACTTGCGAGTTTTTTGATTCTTATATCTAGAAGAATACAAATAATTATAATATTTTTATAACTAGTGAACCAAATACAAATAGAAGGGGCTTATCGTTTGTATGAAAGGTCTTGACAAGAGCTACAATTTTAGTTTTAAGAGTTTTAGTCTATCGTTCTCCCTTCTTCGCAGACATGCAAATAATTTTTTACTTCTAAGACATCCTTTAACTCCTTCTGGGGGCTGATGGGAGAACGATAGAATATAACTCTTAGAACTAAAGTTGTAGCCCTTGTCAAGACCTTTCATTTGACATCACACATCCCTTATAAATATGTATATTTCAATATTTGTTGTACAAAAGTTAAGCCCCTCCTAATTTGAAAGAAGGGGTGACCCCTGATTAAGCGTTGCTTGCATACAAAAAACATGAGTTACGTTTATATATAAGAAATCAATATCTCAATTAAATGGTTTTCAGTAATGTAAGGTCATTCAGAAAATGTACCGAAGATAACTGAATAGTTTGAAACAGACGTGAGCACTGTGACGGCAACTCAAAATATTTTAGTATAAACATGTGAAGAGAGAATAGACGATATATTGGTA
>JANSTW010074004.1:0-20091 GCA_027564275.1 Diadocidia ferruginosa | reverse complement strand
CTGTAAAGAAAATTGTATTGTAGCTAAGTTGGGTAGCACGTCAAACGATTTTATTCAATAATACTAAATTTTGCATTTCCTTGTTTTAAGATTATTTAATTAAATCTCTAAGAATTATCTTACATGCAAAATGAAGAAAAACTGCTATGTATACAACTGTGATAGCCAAGTTGGTAGCACGTTAAATGGTTTAAAAAAACAAATTATTGTCTTGTTCTACGATTTTCGGTTGAATCGCAAAGATTTTTTTCTATGTAAAAAAATATGTAGTAAGGGAACTATAAAGATTAAACCTTATGCTAAGAACTGCTGAATAAATATCTGAGGTAGCCAAGTTGGTAGCACTAACACACTTTCCGGTTTATTTAAAAAACATATTTTAATCTCTTATTTGCTCTATGATTTTTCAGTGTATCACAAAAAACCATCTTTCATTTCAAAAATTTTCGAAATAAGTTAACATTAATTTAAAAAATGCTGTGGTAGCAAAGTTGGTAGCACGTCAACCAATTTTATTCAAACTGCATTTTAGATATCCTTTTTCAATAATTCTACGGTTGAATTGCAAAGAATCAATTTATTTTAAAAAATCTGCAAAATAAATTGAACTATAAATTAGACATTAGTGTAAGCTAATTCATCATCTTCGGTAGCCAAGTAGCGAATGATTTTATATAACAGAACAAAATTGGTCACTTCTTATTTCTATGATTTTTGATAAATTTTTCTGATGAATCGCAAAAAATCTTCATTCATTTAAAAAATCTTTGTAAGAAAATGAAGTAGATCTAAATAAAATTAATTGTCTTTAAAATCGAGTAAACAATATTAAAAATTTTAAGCGAAGTATAGAATTTCCATTTGGGAGTATGTAAATATTCTGCCCAGTGTACATATATTTTCTATAAATAAGAATTGTAAATATTTTGTTGTAAATATACTTTTAGCAAAATAACCAAATAATCCAATCAACTTTAATAGTAACTAATTCTAATTTAAAATTAAATTCAAACCATTTAGCAATTCCTGAAATTCTAAGTGGCACAATCGAAAACAAACATGCCTACGAATCAACACCAATTACATTTGAGGTCACCACTCAGGGAATACCAAAACCAGAAGCTCAATGGTTACACGATGGTAAACCATTGAAGGCCGATAGCCGCATTAAGATCATTGAAGAGGGTAATAAGTTTAAGTTGGACATAACCGATGTTAAGTTGGGCGACGAGGGTGAGTATAAGGTGATTGTTAAGAATAAGGTCGGAGAAAAGGCACAACAAGCAACGCTTAGTGTTACACGTGAGTTATTGCATTTTTTCGAGAAAAGATATCTTCATTAATTTCTTAAACTTTAGCCGTTGCCGAATTCCGTAAACCAATTATTAAGAAAAATCTTGAAAATGCTCAATCACCGAAAAATGCTCCATTCGATTTTTCGGTTGTTCTAACAGCCGATCCTCTGCCCGACATTGTATGGACAAAAGATGGCAAAGAACTCAGCGATGCTGATGGTGTTCAATTGAAGAAAGAAGTCAAAGATCTCGATCATGGACTCAAGGAAATTAAATACATTTTACATTTCCCATCCGGTCGTCACATCGATACGGGCAACTATGAGTTTAAGGCTAAGAATAAGTATGGAGCAGTTGAATCTTCGGCACGTTTAGACATTTTGGTGAAACCGGAAATTGAAGGATTCACCGATCAAACATCAGTGCCACATAAAACTGTTGTATTTGAAGTTAAAGTTTATGCCAATCCAAAGCCAAAGGTTACCTGGACCAAAGGTAGCAAAAACGTGTCGAACAATGACAATTGTGAAGTTATCGCTGATGTTGAAAAGGAAATTTATACGTAAGTTCTACAGCCGCCCGTTCGAAGCAATTACTTAACTCGAATATTTCAGATTAATTGTAGCATCAGTTGGTATTGATGATGATGGGGTTTACACCTTGACAGCATCAAACAGTGTTGGCGAAACAATTGCAACAGCTCGACTTAATTGTCACAGTAATTAGAAGAAAACTTCCAAAAATTACTAAATAAATAATTTGACCATTTTTAGCCGAGAAACCAACTTTCTCAAAACTGCCTGAAGATTTAACTATTCATGATTATGCCAGTTTTGAAACAAAAGTTCGTGCTGAAGGTATTCCGAAACCAACACTTCATTGGGTGAAGGATGGCAAACAATTGAAAATTGATGAACCCGGTTTTAAGGTTGACTTTTCAAGTGCCTCTGAAACGCAAGTGGCCAGCGATTTTAGCATTGAACATTTCAGCATTAAAGATGCCGGAGAGGTAAGAGAGAGCAGGTTTTTCTGTATCAAATGTTAATTTTCTCTCTATATAGTATGCTGCTGTTGCTACCAATCTCGTTGGTGCAACTGAGGCTAAATTCCGCGTTGCATTGTTACAATCTTCCCCATCATTTGTTAAAAAATTGGACAAAGCCGCCGAGGTTGATCAAAACGAAAAGCTTGAACTTAAATGCGTTGTCGATGGCAGTCCATTGCCAACAGTTAAATGGTTTAAAGATGGCAAAGAACTTAAGCCATCCGATCAGTAAGTTATAGTCTGTTAGAATTGATTTAACGTAATTCCTAATTTTTTTCTAAAATTAGCATTCAAATGAGTCAAACTCCCGAAGGAGTTATTAAACTTGAAATTGAGCATGCCAAACCAATTGATTGTGGTGCCTATAAATTGGTCATTACAAATCCAAATGGTGAAAATGTTGCCTTGTGTGCCGTTGCTGTTAAACGTAAGTTCGATGAAAAAATTAAAAAAAAACTTAGTTTAAATGCGTTTTATTTCAGCCGAACCAATGAAACCAGCCTTCATTAAACCGATTAAAGATATTAAAGTGGTTATCGGACAACCAATTGCATTGGAAGCTCAAATTGTCGGTTTTCCATCACCCGAAATTAAGTGGTACAAAGATGGCGTTCAATTGCGTCCATCTAAGGCACATAATTTCGTTAATGAACCAGAAGGTTTAATTGGATTGAAGTAGGATGAGGAGTTTCTGCTAGAAACTTTATAATACAAAATGTTTAATTTTTACAGTGTTGATGTGGCCAAACTAGAAGATGCCGGAACCTATTCCGTTGTAATTTCTAATCGCCTCGGCGAAATTACAGGATCGGCTAAAATTGAAGTTGAGCCCAGAGAAAAGAAACCAGCATTTGTTGCTGATCTACAAAGTAGTCAGGTTGTTGAAGGTTTTCCAGCTAAAATGGAAGTCAAACTTATCGGTTATCCCCAACCAAAACTTAAGTGGCTTCACAATGGCCGAGAAATTATTCCAGGCGGTGATCATGCTAAAATCACACAAAATCCTGATGGAACTGCATCATTGGTAATTGATAAAGTATCACCGGCTGATGCTGGTGAATATCAAGTTGTTGCCACCAATGATACAGGATCGGTAGCATCACGTGCTGAACTAACTGTTGCACCAAAAACGAACGATAATGTTCCAGAAGAAGCTCCAAGATTTTCAAGTGCCCTTCGCGATGGTAACGCTGATGAAGGTCAAGAACTGGTCCTCTCTGCACCATTTATTGCAAATCCAGTACCAGAAATTATTTGGACAAAGAACGATGAACCAATTACACCAAGCGAACGCATTATGGTTACTTGTGATGGTAAGAAGGTAGGATTAGTCATTAATCCGGCCGATGTTACCGATTCCGGTGTCTATGCCTGTCTTTTGGCCAATCCTCTTGGCGAAGACACGTCCAGATGTAACGCAAACGTACGTAAAGTGTTCCAAAAACCACACTTTACATTAAAACTGACCGATATGCCAGCCATCAAAGGTTTAGACATAAAACTGCCCTGTCGTGTTACCGGTGTTCCATATCCCGAGATTTCATGGTTCCGTAACAATGAACCAATTAAAAATAACGATAAATATAGCATCAAACACGACGGTGACAATAGTATTTTACAAATCAAGAATTGTGCACCAGAAGATGCAGGCGCATATCGTTGTGTGGCCCGGAATCGTGAGGGTGAAGATAGTTCCCAGAGTCATGTTGATATTGTCGATAAAATGTAAGTAGCAGATCTTTCAAATCAAATTGTTATTAATTTTTGCCATTTCGTTCAAAGTGATCGTACACCAAAATCTGAGGCACCATCATTTATGAAGAAGATTGGTGACACCGAAGTATATGAGGGCATGAAAGCCCGTTTTACCGCCTGCGCCACAGGCTATCCAGAACCAGAAGTTGAATGGTTCCGCAACGGTGATCGGGTCTACTCAAGTGATCGCACATTAATTGATATCGAGCCAAATGGTAATAAAAAGCCCATTTGAGAACAAGTTATTAACAAGTTTTTCTTACAGGACTTTTACGATTAACAATTAGTGACGTTGGACCGGCCGATGTTGGTAAATATTCGTGTAAAATTTTCAATCCACATGGTGAAGACATTTGTCATGCTGAACTTGTCTATGACAGTAAGTTGTTTGAAGAGATTTGGGAAAAAAAAATTTCTAACCCTCATTTATTACTGTATAGCTTTCGAGCCAAGAAGTAAAAAACCATTGGCCGACCAATATAATCATTTCAAGAACATGAAATCAGGAGTGCCAACACCACTGTCTGATCGTCCGAATATTTCTCGCATGACCGATCGCAGAATTACGTTGTCATGGAAACCGTCCGTACCTATTGGACCACGTTTCCCTGTCACATATCAAGTTTGTATTTAAATAATATTTATTGAGACATAAAGTAATCATAAAAAAAATTTAGGTTGAAATGCTTGAATTACCCGAAGGTGATTGGTTTACGGCAAAGACTGGTGTTCGTAGTTGCTACTGTGAGCTCCGAAATTTGGTTCCATTTAAGGATTATCGCTTCAGAGTAAGGGTGGAAAATCAAAACGGTGTTAGTGATCCAAGTCCATATGTGCAAACATATCGACACAAATTAGAGCCAACCCAACCGAAATTCTATCCATATTTGGACTCTTCTATCGATTTCCGTCCAGAAACATCACCATATTTCCCGAAAGATTTCGACATTGAAAAACCACCACACGATAAATACGCTCAGGCTCCACAATTCTTGCGTCGCGAACTAGACGATAGTTATGGAACGAAAAATCACAATGTTGACCTTATGTGGTTTGTCTATGGTTATCCCAAGCCAAAGATGTCCTATTACTTTAACGATAATCTGATTGAAGCCGGTGGCCGATACAATTTCAGTTATACTCGTAATGGACAGGCAACACTCTTCATTAATAAGTAAGTATAGCTGTTTCTTCTTTGTTCTTTATTTTAGTTTACCGTAGCTGGTATTTATATTATAATTTATAAAAATAAATAAGGAGAAACATACAAAATGTCGTCAAAATTCAATATGGCGTCAATATGTAAAAATCTAAATTAAATTACTTCCTACTTTTTCCTACAATTTATTTTAATAATTTTTAAATAAATTGTTTTATAATTATTGACGCTATTTTGTCCCAAAAAAACGTGTAAAACGGTGTCGATTTAGCACATATTTGATTTTACATATAAGCTGATACGTTGATAAAAAAAACACTTTCTGTGTTAATTTTGTTATGCATTAATTAATGTTAACACATTTATTTGTGAAAATTTACACGTTTTTAAATAAATTCGCTTCTGTGTAATTAAACAGACATTACAATATTACACTGAAAAAGATTCTGAAAATTTTACTTGCGTTTTTATTGTAATTGCACAGAAACGTGTAATAATATAATTAAAAATTCTCCATTTTGTGTAAAATAACACCTTTCTGTGTTATTTTGAATTTATCTGTGTTATATATTTGCGTATCTACGCAAAAATACACAGAGATGAAAAATTATTTGCATTGATAGACTTCTTGCTTGTTTTTATTGAAATATAAAGAAATCAGTTTTATAATTTTTGTTTAAATAGTCAGAAGATACGTAAAGTTACGATAAATAAGTAGAAGTACGTCGTTGATCAGATAAAAGAATCTATCAAATTAATTAACAAAATAACGATTATAAAATTATTTCAAAGTCAACATAATATTACACAGACTTATTTGTAAATCTATTTTAAAATGTTTTATTTATTTTTATCGTTTCGGTTCATTTTAGAATAATATTATTCAATCAATATAATAATAATTTGTAAACAAATTTCTTTTGTAAAAAATGTAAATACACAATATGACGAGTCCCCCACATCATATGTTGCAACAATTTTATAGCCAAATAAACCTGCGCTTCAACTTAAATTAAATTTGATTGATTTTTTTATTCAGGGACGTCTCAATTTTAAGAATTATATAAATACATTAAAATTACATTTTTTTAATATAAATATTGGTCGACATAAATTGAAATTTCTTTAAAATCTTTTCAAATTAAAACAATTTTATAGAACAAAAAGAAATTTTCTTAAGGTTTAAAAGAAATTGAATGATATTTGATTAAATCGCATATTTTTCAATCAAATTTCATAATATATCAATAGTTATTTGACAAAAATTAAAGTGAAAATTTTATGAAATATTTATGAAAATTAAACGGAAACTAAAGTAATTTCGATGAAATTGTAAGATATTTCATAAGCTTTACAATTAAATGAAAGAAATTTATTAAAATCATTGAGTTTTAAAAAAAATCTCTTGATTTTTTATTTCAATTGAAGATAATTTAATGAAATATTGAAGATTTCTTTTGTAGAAACTAAAATGATGAAATTGTGAAATATTTCATTAGGCTTTTAAAATTAATAAAAACAATTTGATGAAATCATTGAATTTGTAATTAAGTTTTTTTTAATAATAAACAGATTTTAATTCTTGAAGATTTATTGGTTTAATTAAATGGAAACTATAAAGCGATCTTGATGAAATTGTGAAATATTTCATAAGATTTTAAAATAAGTGAAATACATTTAATGAACTTATTGAGATTTAAATTAAATTTCATAATTTTTAATGTCAATTAGATAATTTAACGAAATATTGAAGATTTTTATATGATTTAGATGGACACTAAAATTATGAAATTGTGAAATATTTCATTAGGCTTTTAAAATTAATAAAAGCAATTTAAAAAAATCATTGAATTTGTAATACATTTTTTTAATATTATAAAGATTTTAATTCTTGAAGATTTTTTGGTTTTATTAAATGAAAACTATAAAGCGATTTCGATAAAATTGTGAAATATTTCATAAGATTTTAAAATAACTGAAAGACATTTAATGAACTTATTGAATTTTAAATGAAATTTCTTGATTTTTCATGTCAATTAGAGATATAATTTAATGAAATATTGAAGATTTCTTTTATGGAAACTAAAATGATGAAATTGTGAAATATTTCATAAGATTTTAAAATAATGAAAACATCGAATTTTTAATGAATTTCTTAATCTTGAAGATTTCATTTTTTTGCATGAAACTGAGTTTTTTAAGGATTTTTTAAAAATCATCAAATTTTCAAAATTTCATAGCAATATATATAAAATCATTAAATTCTTAATTAAATTTAGATATTTTTATTTAAAAAAGAGAATATTTAAATTGAAATTTCCTTTACCACAAAAAAACTAATTTGATAAAACATTTTCCGACTGCGTCACTGTCCTTTTTTTCTAAATAGAAAAACTCGTAACGAAATCAATAAAAACAATCATTACAATTATCATTTTGATGACATCATAATTAAAATTTTGTCAATCTAAAAAATATGTCCTTCACACAGAAAATGTATAAATGAAGGTTAATTTGAATAAATTAAATTATAGTTTTAATAAAATTCATTGCTCGAACAACGATCCGCAACCGATAATATTGTGATTTAGTTATAGGAGAATCAAGTTGAAATAAATATTAAATTTTCTAGTGATTCTTTTTCACGGTCGCATTTTTGTTTGGTTTTGGATAAAATAGAATAGAAAATTTATAAGAATTAATTTAAATAAAAATTAAGAAAATGTCTTCAAAGACATTAACGAAAACATCGTCATCATTGCTAGTATGGGATCCCGTTTACTATGATGTTTTGGTGAAAAAACACCTATTGGGAATGAACGATCGAAGACAAAGTATTTTAAATCGAGCCCGATGGGCTCATCGGTATGTTAATTGATTACAAAAATATAAATTCGAAGAGCGATGAAAATGAGTGTTAAAGATTTTTTGTTTAACATAATTTTTCGAATTATAAAAAAAAAAGTTTCAAGGAATTTTGATATAATTACGTAATTATAGAAGAAGGTTCGTCTCCTTAAGTCTTTCGATTTTTTGTTTATGAAATTGGAAATTTAACCCTTAAAATAATTAGAAATTTTTTATTTAAATCGATTATTTAAATTTGAAAAAAAAAACATTTAAGTTTTACATAATCACAAAGGTTCGTCGTTTTAAGTCTTTTGTGTTTTAATAAGCACGTCGACGTAGCATTTAACCACATTTTACTTTGAATACTTTTTATTGATTATAGTGAGTTTTGTAACAGACTCTCCTCGATATTTAAATATTTTTTCTTAATTCTTTAATAATCTTGTTTTGAGATAATTGCATATTTAGAAATCTTCAAAAAAATATTTAAAAAAAACTACGAAATTTGTTTTTTAAGGGCATAATTTTAATATCACTGTTAAATTTCTTCTTTGTTTCATATAAATTCGGCTTACGGTTCAGAAAAATGCGACACAAAATCAATTTATCGATTTTCTCACTTTGGTAGCAAATTAAATTAAAATTAGTATTAAAATAACTTTTGATATGAAATAAACATTTTCTATAGTTTAGAAATTGAGATAGAACGCTGTTCTCAGTGTAAATGCAACGGTTCTTTTAAAGAAAATGGTTTTAAAAAATCGCTTCGAACATAGCGATAAGTTATTATTTTTACGGAATCAATCTATAACATGCAAACTAAGAAATCTTGTGCACCACACCCTGAAAAATCGTACTTTAACTAAACTGATTTTTTTTAAAGAAATGTTCTTAAGATTAAAATTATCCTTGTTTTTACCACAAACAGAATGTTAGAACGTGACGTTGGTATTTATGAAGCTGTTGCAACCAACGAACACGGCGAATCACGTCAAAAGGTTCGCTTGCAAATTGCTGAATATCCACGTTTCATTAAACGTCCAAATGAAACGTACATTATGTCAAGACGTAATGGACGTCTGGAGGCTCGTGTAACTGGAGTGCCGGAAGTAGAAGTTCGTTGGTATAAGGATTGGCAACCAATTACCGAAAGTTCGAGGATTAAGGTGGGTTAATTAAATGTTTAGAAAAATGTTTTTATTTTATTGCCAAAGCGGTCGTTTCAGGATATGATTTTCTTGATTATTTGCAGGCTCTCGATCATTGTTGTTGTTGTTTTATTACTTTAGTAATGAAACATTGATTTTGTTGTTTGATATCGCCGTTTCGTTACCATATTATTAACCTCTTCAGTACTTTGCTCATGGTTAATAAAATATTAACGAATCGTATACGAAATCAAAATACAAAATCGATGTTTCATTATTAAAATTAATAAAAAAAAATTGATCGAGGGCCTGCAAATAATCAAGAAAATCATAGTAAAAATAATGAAAACGAAAATTTAATTCTCCCCTTTAGATCAGTCAATATGATCCAGATATATTTGTTCTATCGATTAATGATGCCATACCAAAAGATGCTGGACTCTATTCGTGCAGCGCACGTAATGTTGCCGGTTCAATAAGTACATCGGCTATGGTACACATTGAGGAGAGTGAAGATCAATATGCTTATCATACACACACTCGTAATCCGTATATTCGTTCCAAACAAAAGGCTTACGATGAATTGTATGACATTGGAGATGAATTGGGCCGTGGCACACAAGGTGTTACTTATCATGCTGTTGAACGCCAGTCTGGCCGTAACTTTGCTGCCAAAATTATGTATGGCAAGTCAGAAATTCGTCCATTTATGCAAAATGAAATGGAAATTATGAATCATTTGAATCATAAGAAGTTGATTCGTTTACACGATGCCTATGACACGGATCGTTCAATGACATTGGTTATGGAGTTAGGAGCTGGCGGGGAATTGGTTAGGGATAATATCTTGAAACGAGACTATTATTCGGAACGTGACATTGCCATGTATGTGCAACAAATTTTGTTCGGTTTAGATCATATGCATGAATTCGGAATCGGTCATATGGGTCTTACTATTAAAGATTTACTCATTTCGTATGTGGGTAGTGACGATTTGAAAATTTGTGATTTTGGTTTATCACGACGTGTGTTCTCGAAATTGGATACTCTAGACTTTGGTATGCCAGAATTTGTTGCACCAGAAGTGGTAAATCGTGAAGGTGTTGGCTTGCATCAAGACATGTGGTCGGTTGGTATTATTACCTACATTTTGTTGGGTGGATCTTCGCCGTTCCGCGGACACAACGATCGCGAAACTTTGATTAATATCCAAGAGGGCAAATGGGAATTCCGTGATTCTATATGGTCACACATTTCCGACGATGGTAAAGATTTTATTAAGCGACTTTTAGTTTATTCAGCCGGTGGCCGAATGGATGTTAAGACAGCCCTAAAACATCGTTGGTTTAACATTATCGACATTAGACGTGAAGATGAGTATCAAATTACCACCGACAGATTGAGAAATTACTATAATTTGTATCGGTAAGTCAATATTCGTTAGTATTTCACACATAAATATTAATATTTTCCCAATAGCGATTGGTACACAAATGCGTCATGCAAAGATTATTATCGCAGACGTCCATTGCAAAGTGCCTTCACCCATCCATCGAAAATGGTTTATCCACCGGGTGAAATTTACACACCCGAACCGACGCCAGAACCAACAAGAGATCCACGCAAACGTGGCAATTGGGAGGATAAAGTTAATCGCTTCCATCATCCGGACTACGATCTATCCGTATCGTCAGAGAGTCAGTATGTATTGCTTCCAATGAAATACTATCCTTATTACTATCGCTACTACTATAATAAATATCCAAAATATTATCCATATTACTATCGATACCTGTGGGATTATTGATAATATTTTGTTTTGTTTATCATATATAAATGCTTTGCTTTGTATAACAAAAATAAATATAAGAATTTATGATTTTTTTATTACAAAAAGGGAGGGTTGTTTTTTAATTGTTGCGGGGAATTTGTGTTTTTTTCTTTCTGAAAATAATTTTGCTTTTTTTTGGCGTTGATCCAAAATTTTATTAACATATAAAACTTTCAAACAATATACCTAATCAATATTCTGACTTGGCAGATATAAATAGTACAGACAACAGACAACAGCTAACGATGAATTAGTAAATAAAAATTGAACCAATTAAGTCCAAAACTGAAAGCCATATAATCACTTAATTAAAAATATTTTCTTAAAACCAAATCAGAAACTAAATTAACAAAATCTCTTTAAAAATTTCTTAATTACTAATTCGCGTGGAAACTGCTTTATGTAAAAATGCTTCTAGACTTATAAATTAATGTGTTTTTATAAATGTTTATAATATAGCTTTAACCACCTATATAGAAACTATATTAATATCTATAGGCCAATAACGACAACCATATTTGTTCTAATAATTCATCCGAATTATTTTTATTGAATATATTTATTAGATTTTGTTGTTGTATATGAAATTATATCTCGAAAATCGGATTTGTCATATAGTATCAATTCAAATTATTCAAAATCAGCACATTTAGTGGATGACCCTTTGTTACTGAAAACCAAATATAATTGAGATATCGATTTCTTATACTTCTAAATAAATTGTTTTGTTATTTTAAATTCGAAAAAAAGAAACTCACATGACAATTAGAGAAATTTTTTTTTTAACTTAAGTACGTCATCTTAACATATTTTGAAAAGTGATCTGGACAATTATGTTAATTTTAGCATGAACGGCACAATTCAAACAAACAATTTCTCTATGGACGCCATTTTGTTTTTACAAGAGATTTTTTCTTTTGTTTTAAGAAGTTTCTGTGCTACAATTGAGTGTAGATTTAAATAACTAACACGTGTTTACTTATACCAATCAAGTCTAGATGATCAATAAGATGTGAATAAATCAATATATTAGTTGTTTTATTCCTTTTTATTATACATAACCTCAAAATTAACGTTAAAGAACAGCTGAGAATTTGTAAAAAAATCGATTATTATCTATATTTGATTTTTCATGCAGCGCAGGTAAAATCTTTACGGCTGTTCGATTTCATATATTGAGAAATATCGATAATTAATTAATATCGAAAAATCGATATTTATCTTTTGTTATCGAAATTTTAATATTTTTCTCAATGTACCTACTTTTTTGCTTTTCGAAAAATCATGGACATACATTGAAAAAGATCGTTTATTTTTGAAACATCGATATATCGATGAATTGTCAATTTCGAACAGACTTCACAATATTAATTAACAAATTTGTCGATTTTTCTTTTGAAGAAATATCAACTAATCGATAAAAAAACTATGATAGATTTAAAGAAAAAACGATTAATCGACATTTGAAAAAATATCGAAAGTTATCGAGGTATCGAAAATTTGTCTTCGAAATTTATGTTTCAAACCACTCTATGAGATTTAGTTTTGTTTTACTGTATAGATACCGCCAAAGCGTTTAACAAAGCGTTGTAAATTAATTATTATTTTATATCGTTATAACGATAAATTAATTTGTTATGTTAGGGATTTAGGCCAACATTTTTAATAAAATTAGTAAATAAATAAAATCTTACTTGTTCATTAGATCTTGAAATTGTTAGACATTGACCGCTTGGACGGCGATCTCGTTTGACTTGACACCCTTTGCCGTGTAGACCTAAAAATTGAGCTGATCCATTTAATTGGCTGTGGAAAAATATTATGAAATTAGAAATAATATTAATTGACACATAAATCAAATATTTTTAATTAATAATTCTGCTTTGAACACAAACCATTGCGAAAATGAAATTTAAATACCAAGTCCACAAGGGTTGTGTGATTCTTTTTTTCTCTTATGAAATACACAAAGATGAAAAAAAAAACTAGAAACAGCTGAGTGGATTTCATACTTTTTTTCAAAAATTTAATAACTTTTGACTTAATGACTAATCCACGAATATCGGTTAATTCTATTCCAAAAAATTGTCAAATATGTCAAATTAATTCTGAAAAAACTAGTTTTTGTCATATCTCAAAATTTTGTACATATTGTGAAATTTGAATTTCGTGTTTTTCGAGTAAGACTGTTCGATATTTGAAATACATCGATATTTCGATATTTTCAAAAAACATCGATATATCGAATATCGAAGAGCAATAAAAACGATAATAGGGCATGTTAAACATCAAAAATATATATGTATAACAGCAACAATGGCCGTCCTAATGTGAAAAAACAACAACAATTTACATTGATTTTCGCTCCAGCGCCATGATTCATTGAACTAAAATTGAACATGCCGAATATCGAATGAAAAAATCGATATCCCTTATACAAAATATCGAAATTCAAATTATCGATATATCGAAAATCAGAAAACATCGATAAATCGATATATCGAACAGCTCTATACTTGCAGACTACATATAAGAGAAAAATGTGAATCATATGGTTCATAAAATAAAATTTGAAATTTGTGGACTTGTGTAATTTATCGACCGTTAATTGCACAATCTTTATCAATGCAAAGCAAAGCAATTCTTATTCAAATAAATAATTAAAAAACTAAATAAAAATATTAAATTGTTTTTGCAGTTATCAATATGGTCCAGACACCTATTTACTTCAATTGCGTGACACTAACTTCCCGGTTCGTCTACGTGAGTACATTAAGGTGGCAAATCGTCGTTCACCGGCATTTGCCCTTAACGAAAGCGGTGTTGATTGGAGTGTAAGTGTTTTTTTTTAAATATAAAAGAACTCATTAAAAAAACTCATTAAAAAAACTCATGATTTACAGTTACCAATTGTTCGAGAACGTCGTCGTTTCACCGACATCATGGACGAAGAAATCGACGACGAACGTAAATCTCGTATCAATCAATACGGTTTCCAAGATACGTACACATTTAGACGTTTACGTACCGAATTGGGCACACGCCTTGATTCCTACAATGAAGCTGAAGCAATGATCGAGACGAAACGTGACGGTTATCCACCATTCTTTAGAGAAAAGCTGCAAACATTAGCCATAACCGAAGGTGAAGTGGCTCAGCTGAAATGTTTCGTTGTTGGTGATCCTCAACCATCGATTCAATGGTATAAGAATGATATGGTTTTGGCAGAAAATGCCAAGATTAAAATGTTAACCGACGAAGATGGTCGATCAATTGTCAGTTTTGAACCGGCCAGCCGTTATGACGTTGGTATTTATAAGGCTGTTGCACGTAACAAGGTGGGACAGACTGTTTGTCGTGCACGTGTCGTTCATGCTGAACTGCCCGACGCACCAGATTCACCCGAAGCCAATAAGGTAGCCGACACCGAAGTACTGTTGCGCTGGAAACAACCCAGAGACGATGGTCACAGTGCCGTTCTTTGCTACAGTTTACAATACAAAAAGGCCCATGAGGACAATTGGATTGACGTTGCCGACAATATTGATCATGAATTTTTCTTGGTCAGTGGATTACAAGAGAAAACAAGCTATCAATTTAGATTGGCCGCAAGAAATCGCATTGGATGGAGTCAAATGGGTATTCCGAAGCCAGTAACAACTGCAGCCGGTGGATCAGGTAAAATTCAAATTACCAAAGCAATGAGACATTTACAACAAATCACCGAATCTGGACAACCAATTAGACCAGACGAAAGTCACCATCAAATTGATTATCATTTGGAACGGCAACATTCGGACTGGTCAACAGATCCGAAAAGTGCTGACAAATACAATTTCATATCGGAAATTGCACGTGGTAAATTCTCAATTGTGGTAAAGGGTGTGGAGAAAGCAACCGATCGTGTTGTGGTCGGAAAAGTGTTCGACTTGAATGCTGACACAGAGGCGGCCATTCAACATGAATTTGAAATCTTTAGAACTTTACGTCAAGAACGTATTCCTGGAATGTTGTTTGCCTTTAAACCACCAAATCTACCGGTCGCTGTTATTGTCCAGGAAAAACTTCAAGGAGCCGATGTTCTTACATATTTCAGCAGCAGACACGAATACAATGAACAACATGTTTGTGCAGTAACAACACAAATTCTAGACGCATTACAATACTTGCATTGGCGAGGATTTTGTCATTTGAACATTCAACCCGACAACATTGTAATGTCATCTGTTCGTTCGGTTCAAATAAAACTGGCCGATTATGGTTCAGCACAACGTGTTTCGAAAATCGGAACCAAAGTTAATCCGGCCAATAGTTGGTTGGACAGTAATGCACCCGAAATTATTAACGACGAACCAGCCTATCCACAAACAGATATTTGGTCGGTTGGTGTTATCACTTATTTGCTATTGTCTGGTGTAAGTCCGTTCCGAGGTGCCGATGATGAAGAAACAAAGCGAAACATTTCATTTGTACGTTATCGTTTTGATCATTTGTATAAGGAAATTACACCGGAAGCTACTAGATTCATTATGTTTGTGTTCAAGCGAGTACCAAAGTAAGTTTAGGTTTTTTTGTTGTTCTAGAATTCTAATTATCTTGTGCTTCTTTTAGCAAACGGCCATACAGTGAAGAATGTCACGAGCACAGATGGCTTATTTCATCCGATTATATGATTAAGAAACGTGAACGGGCCGTATTTTTGGGCAATCGACTTAAGGTAAGTTGTGTACTTCCCGGCTTGTGTAAAATATAAAATGTTGATTTTATCAAATTAGAAATCAAATCAAATTATCAATAAAATTAAAATTATTTGTTAAATCAAAATATTATGATCGAATCGAATTCAAAGCGAATCAAAGTTAGAAAGAAATGTTGATCGAATCAAATACAATCGAATCCAAATCAAAATTATTTTGATTTTATAAAAATCAGATTTTAAAGATTTTGATTCGATTAAAAAATGATTTGAGCGATAAATTTGATTGAGATAAGCAGAAAGGGAGTTATTCCGAAGGATGATGATAAAGATTAGACCACGATCAGAATCAGAGGGGACATGACATAACACCCAAATACATAACGTCCAAAAGCTTTAGCTAACTTAATACCGGTATAATCTATATATGGTTTGTGCCTTTGCTAAAAACCGATATTTCGTTCTAAAAATTATAAACAAGCGATGGGTTTTGTCTGATTTGTTGGTTTTATAATTAGAAAAAGCTTTTTTAAGCTTTTGGGCGTTATGTCTTTGGTTGTTATGTCATCTCACCTAATCAGAATAAAGATTAGGATTACAAATGGAAAAAGTCGAACCTCTTAAATCAACTTTTTATCGCTCAATTAATTGAAAATTATCGCTCAAATTAAAATCATGCCGAATCAATTTAATCAAATCAAATTCTGAGCGAATCAAACAATTTGATTTTTTTTAACAATTTAATATTTACAAGTACTGCGGTCAATATACAGATTAGCTCTTTCGGGCCAAGACCCTTCCTAAACCAAAAAACAACAAATTCCCTTTACACAAACCATATTGACAGTGATCCCTTCCATTTGGTAATTTTCCAATACAAAACTTTGAGTTTGAGAGACCCCCCTATCATTTGAAGTGAAAAAAATCCTCTGGGCCCGAAAGCGCGAAATAAAAAAAACTAGAAGAAATCGTACTCTTAAAATTTTATTTTATTTTCAGGACTTCTCCGAACAATATCATGCCGTCAAAGAGGCCGAAGCAACGTTATCCGACAAAATTGCCAGCTCCCTAATAGCACCGTCACCCCGCCAACTATTACGATCCAACAGCATTCAAGAAGAACTTTCAACCACATTTAACTAAATAATTAAAGAAAAATCGCATCATTAATTTTAAGTCCATCTTATGCAAGACTATTATACATTTTATTAAAAGAATCAGAAAATCGGCGAGAGGAAAATTGTAAAGAGCTAAAAACTATTTTTTAAATTTAAGAAACCACACACACACACACGCAAAAACTCATACATTTTTCTTTTTGTTTGCTTTTTTTAATTTATTTTTAAATTTATATACTCTTTTAATTATTGTGATAATTTAAAAAAAAAAACGAATTAAAAAGGCCGCCCAATATTTTATCATTTTTAATTATGTAAAAAATTCGAGAGTTTTGACAAAACACCAAAAGTAATTTATTTGAAAATTTTTAAAATTTAACTAATTTTGAGAAAATGAAAACATGCGTTTACCTATATACATATACATTTTTCTCAGTGTAAAAAAAATTTAAAAAAATAACCGCAAATGCGGGAAGAACTATATTTTATCATGTAAAATTCACTTTTGTTTATATAAATTTTATTTTGTTGTATATTATTATAATATATTATATATATTTGAGCTAATTTAAAGAAATACGAGTTATAATTTGTTTGCCCAATTTTATATTCTGGTGTTAATTTCTCTCAGTGTATGAGCAATTAATAAAAATCGGCCTGAGAGCCCCAGCATAACTGGGATGCTGCTTTTACTATTTTTTTAACATTTTAAAACTGGCCCAAACCAATATTTTCTCTATTAGTTTACATGTTTAAACAAAAAGTGAGAACTAATAAATATTTACAACAACGAAAAATAAGATCTACACATCTTAGATCACTAGAGATGCCAAGAAAAATCTCAGAATATAAGGCACTTAAAACAAACCCACACCAAAATTAACAATAATCCGTTATACTGTCTCTATATATGCTCATATTTTTCAACGATTTACAAAAACAAATTGTATGGAAACGCCCCTTAACATTTGACTTAGAGACTCAAAATTCAATCTCAGAGTATAGGACCAATAAAAACTCACTCTCACTAAAATGTGGCCTAATATGTCCACTGGAAAAATCTTTTGGCTGAACTGCAGTATAGCGAATATGCTCCAAATAGGACCACACCTCTTCTATCATGTAAAGGGTCATCCCCCGACGAAAAAATTATACTACGACTTTTGGGGAAGGGGGCGAGGTTAAAGCTTAAAATGCAATATTATGATGTCACACCTATATCTGTATATAAGAGTAGACCAATTAAAATTTGTTGTTGTGTAAACTTATGGGAGATATCGTTTGCACGAAAAATATCAAAAATAAATTATTATAAGGGTTGTGTGTAATCAAATAAAAGGTCTTGACAAGAGCAACAATTTTAGTTTTAAGGGTTTTAGTCTATCGTTGAACTTCTGTTCTCAGACAGGAAAATAAAAAGTTCCTTATAAGAAATCCTTTAACCCCTCCTAGAGGCTGATGGGCAAACGATAGACTACAACTCTTAGACCTAAAGTTGTAGCTCTTATCAGCACCTTTCATTTGAATACACACAACCGCTATAAATATTTATATTTCAATATTTTTTATACAAAAGTAAGGCCCCTCCCAGTTTGAATGGGGGGATAACCCCCCTACAAAAATTTTTAATTTGCTTATCCTTATATTCTGTATAGGTGTAGAATCACAATATTGCATTTTAAAACTTTTGCATACAAAATTTAAACCGCATCCCTCCAGATAGGAGTTTTCCCCAACAGTCGTAGTATAATTTTTTTGTCGGGGGTGACCCTTTACAGGATAGAGGAGGTGGGGTCCTATTTGGAGCATATTTGCTATACTGCAGATTCGCAAATATTTCTCTATATGCTCATATTTATCTGCCATTTTTAGCGAAAGATCGTGTCGGAGCCCCTGTCCCCTTTGACCTATATATTTCAAATGCAATCCAACACTATGGGACCACTAATAGTAATAACTCACCTTTACCAAAAATTTGCCAAATCTGCTAATTGGTGTAAAACTTTCATGTATCTAATAATTTTCTAACGGACAGACGGACGGACATTTTTTTTTAGGTTTTCTGACTCAGGGTGAGAAACTTCTCGAGAATCTTGCCACTACCGATTTAAAAGTACTAAATCGTGACTGTGAGACTTTTGTTATACCGAGAGGCCTTGAAGAATACATCGCACACTGGGATCTAGAATCATTTTCCGTGAGATTGTGTCGGATCACTACAGTACATCAATTTCTATATCGGGGCTGATCGACTGTTGATCCTCCGAAAACCCCCAAAAAATGACTAGGACGGCTAAAGACAGGTGCGTTTTTCTTTGTTGAGGCCTTTTTCTAAATAACTAAAATTCCCTGGTACTATTGATACCAAAGTCAGCAGTATAAAATCTGCAATGATTGGGTAGGCACTAGTTGTATGAACAACGCAAAGGGACGGCTAGACTAATACTCACTTAAATAGGCCTACAACAGGGCGTTTGTACCTCGATGAACAACGTATCAAAATTAAAATAGGTACTATTATTTTTTTCCGCAGAAAGGGACATAGAAATAAGCCTATTTTGTCAGAGGTTAGCTTGACCTATTTCACTTCTGAAGAGTTTGGAGTGGCTAATCGACATATAAATAAGGGATGGCTTGAATGCGTCAACTTTTGCGTCTTGCTCAGCATGCTTACCAAAAGGGCAGATCTACTGAAACCACTCTTAATAAGAAGGACATGGCTCTAAGTGCTCTCCTATATATCTATATTGCTGCTACCCTGGTACTGGTTCCCCTAGAATTTGTTTTAGAGGAGAAAGTTTATATCAAAAAGCAAAAAAGCAATGGAATGAAAAACACTTAAATTATGGCCACTGTCAAATAGAGTCTTGTTGACGGAGTATTTCGAAATAAGTATGCCCCTGACAAGACTAATCCATACTTTATTTTTAACCAAAAATAAATTGTCAATGAAAATAGGTTTGATTTACCAGACTTGCGTACATTTATTTCTGCCATCTACTAAAAGATAACAAAAACTATAAGTTCAAGGTCAAATTTGACAGTTTGGTAACATAACCTCAACATGTTAATTTCAAGAATTTTTAAATAACCGTTTTTTGCATAAGTAAAATGATACCATAGAAAAATTACAACAGAAACGAGAACATTTTGAATTTTGTCCTTGCCCGCCTTTTTGCAAATTCGCAGAAGAA
>JANSTW010073993.1:0-10117 GCA_027564275.1 Diadocidia ferruginosa | reverse complement strand
GTGATGCTACGCCAGAAATCTGAACTATTTTTAAACTTTTTTAGAACCCCACAATTTTAAACAACGAGTATTTCATTCTAATATATAATATAAATTATTATATTAAATAATATTTTATATTATATAGAAAAAGTGGGTGATTTAATCTATTAAGAAAAGAATATATGGAAATGTTGGCGATATATTGTATGGTCCTAACTCATGGTGTATAGGTATACTGTATAGCCGAACTTTTTTTTGAGTATATGTTCTGGATCAATATGATTCTTGCAGAATGTGTATAGGTTTGACAATATTTCACAAAACATTGGATGTGGACTAAATATTGTCTCTGACTTTTTATTAAGACTACGATTTAAAGCCTGTATTCCAGTTTTAAAAATAAGCAGCATCTAGTACACAATACCAACATAGGATACAATAAATTGAAAGACGACACGATAAAATGTAGACAATTTGAACAATAAGTGGTTGTCAGATTAACTTATATTTGGATACAACAGAAGATAACGAATTATGGAAATAAAAGAAAAATTTTGAGATGTTATACAATTAAAATCACCAGTATGGAGCAGTGTGTAAAGTCACGGCTCTGTAATCAAGAAGTTGTGGGTTCGAGGCTCGGTAAGGCCAAACATATTCACATCTGGGTTATCACCTTTCTTTCGCAGGTGTTTATTAAAAAGCAATTGCAGTGGCCCGGAAGTCCCTTAAAGCCGTTGTCTGCCTATATGATACTAACTGATAGGGTCCCTCATATATAGTGTAAAACCCACCTCACTGATCACCAAAAAATAAGGCTAGTGCGAGTTGCTGACAACACTCCATCTTTGATATAGTCGTCAATGAAAACCATGGTATCAGATAGAAAAAAGGGTAAAATAATCCCTATGCTTCCTCGCTTTGGAGTAAAGGACACGATGATGATATGCTACCAGAAGCGCTCTTAAGTTAAGTGGTTTTAAAATCATTATAAGGAAGGTAACAGGGGTACACCTCAAGGCTTGAGGTTTTGGACAATTTACTTCGAATACGTCAGATCTGTTGCTTATGCGGACGACCTTGTTTTCCTGTTGCCTGGATTCTACTTATTTATCATTATAGATTGAAAGCGGACTGTCTGTTAACCCCAGTAAGACTGATCTGGTGTTTGAAACAACCAATACAAAAATTCCTGACTATAGATGCTCACTAAATTAGGAGGTTATACACTGACTTCTCTGGGTTCAATTCTAGACTCTAAATTTAACTGGAAGTCGAACGTTTAAGAACGGGCTAGGAAGGCAAAGTTGCCCTACTCGTGCAATATAACTTTTGGTAAAACTTGGGGCCTTCGTTAGAACTAAACACAATTTTTCACACCAAATTTCCAACCAGAGAGCAGTGATGATGGACAAAACCTTGATTTTAGCATACTACAAACAACATAAGAGTAATTCAGTTATGTTATTTTAAAGAATTTGCGAGCTTTGATGATTTTTTAGAATTAATACTGAAATGTAGTTTGTATAGGGGATAGAATGAACTTTTCTCGATAATTTAGTTTGGGAAGTTTAAACTTAAAGAACTCGGTGAAAGATTCGATTAAATAACTACTAACATGAGTCATTGGTATTACTTCAATAAATTAAAATTTAAATTAGTTAACATTTACGGTCGAAAAAAGTAAATATTTTATTTTAGATTTATGTTGAATTATATTTTTTGCCTTTATTATTCATTAAAAAAATCAAGCTTTAATTTCGGTCAAAATGGTCAAATTGCCGGGACCCATTTTTTTTTCGTATTATCGTTTATTCGTTCTAAAAAAAACTGTCCGTCCGTCTATCAGCAAATTATTAAACACAAGAAAGTTTTACACCAGTGGACGGATTTAGCTAACATTTGGTTGGGGTGAGTTTTTAGTGGTCCCATACTCTGGGATTGCATTTGGAAACTATAGGTCAAAGGGGAGGGGGCTTTTATACGATTTTTTTTGCTAGAAATGGCAGAAATATATGAGCATTTAGAGAGAGTTTTTTTCCTAGTAAACGGATTTGGCCCCATTTTATTGGGGTGAGTTTTTATTAGTCTCATACTCTGGGGTTGCATTTTTTTTTAAATTACCAAAATATGTGAGCATATAGAGAAAGTTTTTTACCAGTAGACGGATTTTGCAAAATTTTGGTGAGGGTGAGTTTTTAATTTTTATAGTGGTCCTTTACTTTGAAATTGAATTAAGAGTCTCCAGGTCAATGGGTAAAGAAGGTTTCCATACGATTTTTTTAAAATATAAACATATAGACAGTTTTACGGGTTTTGGTTAATTTTGGTGTGGATTTTTTTAAGTCCCCTTATACTCTGGAATTTTACTTGGGTCTCTTTTTTAAAGACAAAGGGGCCTCCCATTTTATTTTGTTGTTGTAGTAACTAATAGAGAAAATGTTAGTTAGTTTTTGCCAGTTTTGAAATGTTAAAAGATAGTAAATGCAGCATCCTAGTTATACTAGGGGCTCTCGGACCGATTTTGTGAATTAAATTCCGACAAAATGATAGAATTTTTTCTTGTGAGATTTTTATTCAATATCGAAATTTTATTCCATTCTAAAAAGCAAATAACCTACTGATGGACTTTTACTATGTGGGTCTGACAGACAGTAACTTGTTAGGTAAACACTTTAATTATAATGATGTACACTAATTTTATAATTTGCCATACACTGCAGCCCAGAAACAATGTAGCTGCTCCACCAAAAGACACTGCGAACAAAAAGAAATTTTTAAACTTATTTTTTAAATATTACAATATTGCAAAAGCATACCCAAAAAATCCTCTAAGCTAAATATAACTTGACGATTTAAGCGCATTTTCGGTGGAATCATTTCGATGCGAAATGCAGATTTTGTTATAAAGCTGTCATCATCGATGCTCCTGTTTTTTTATGAATAATATTATATTTGGTTCTACCAAAAAGTATAAACCAAACTTACCAAGATCTTTTAACGAAATTACTTTCTAAATAATCAACCTGAGCACAACTATATGGACACTCACATCGTTTAAAAGACAACACATAGGGCCACGAATATTTGTGTAGACAAATTAAACCTGATATTGTGCAATCGGGGCCGTCTATTCAAAAAATTTAGGAATGTCTTTCTTATCTATAGCTTGCAAAAAAAATCTTACCAAAATAAGGATAGAAATATGGTTTACATTGACAAAATTGAATGGCTGTATCGATACGACATTGTATTGAACATAAGGAACCGCTAAAAATCTAACAAAAAAAAATCTAACTTTTGTAGTCGCAAAAATAAAATGTAATCAATCTTACATAGTTTTTGCCAATCATTTCTTTATACAGAATACAATTTCTCTGCTCAACATTTAATTCTTGGACAGCATCTGCAACACTAAAATTGTATTAAATTAGTAGACAATGGACCTTCGTAAGTTTAAAGAAAGTGAAAGAGACTTACACAGTTTCAACTATTTTATAAGTCCCAACACTTTCGTCAGCATGCTTTAATATAAAATTGGGCTTATCGTAAACTGGCACTTCAAATGGAGCATGAAGAATTACCTATAAAGAGAACCCGTTTTGTAAATCATGTTTCACTTAAACACAAAAATACCATTGCCGTATATTTTTCCACATTTACTTTGAGAAAGCATTGATTTTTTTGAGAATTACAAGTTAGTGGTTTACCAAGTACGGTAACATTTTCGGGTCTAAAAATTTCAGTTGAAATAAAATAAACTAAAAATATAAGCGTTAACAATACGGATTATTTAGGATTTTCGCAATTGGTGCATTTATTAAGTAGCATAAGCCAAATTCTGTAAAAACGGCCTCTTGAAGGACCTGAGCGTTTGGATCGAAAGACGTGACGTCATGATTTATTCCGGGATGAACCTTAATCGATTTGCTTATTTATTAATTAAACTTTTTATATGATTTCAACTTACTGCCAAAGATAGTTGACGTAAATCAATGTACTCCAATCGTTCGTCATGCTCAAAATCCATAAAATCATAAAAATCTCCAACCATTGAATTTGTAACAGTTTCAATGAAACTAAAGTAATACTCGTAATCCGTATGAGATGAATTAACATGCCACTTACTAAAAGATATTATTTTTATTCGAATTTATAGTTTTAAATTAAACTTACGTAAAAATATATTCATCAGCTTTCTCTTTGTTTATGCTGTCCAAATAGCAAACTGTAATTGCAGGCAATGTGACATTCCAATTGCGATAGTCTCTGTCAATCGATATAACCGTAGGATTTGCAACATATCTTTTCCATTGATACATACAAACATATTCAATTCCAAAAATACTTATTAGAAAAACTAAAATCCAAATGATTCTAAAAATGAGAAAGTATAAACCTAAAAATTATTTAACTCAAAAAATTTTAAATTGAAATTCTGGCGAAACTGCAGCAGAGCGAAGAGCTTCCAAACATGACCCCACTACTCTTTTTGTATAAAGGGTCATCCATATGTCATATATATTTTAATTTCGGCAATTTGCGAGATACGTCCGATTCAATTGGGGCCATCGATATATATACATTTAATTTTCACCTGCATTTGGAATTGTGAGTATATTCATTATATACACGAAAAAAATGAATAACCTATATCCCAACCTTAACATTAACTCACAAAATATAATGAGCTGCTCAAAGATATCGCTAAGGAATTTTTCTTTCATTTTATATACCCATTAATACAAGCTATTTTAAATCTACATTCTACATAGTTACGTATAGGCTGCAACTTATATTTCCGGCCTAGGGCACAAATAAATGTTTTAGACGCCATCTGAAGTTTTCATTTACAATTTTTACTTGTTTTAACATAACTTTCAGGACAACATTATATTATTTGGACGCGATTTGTGTTGTTAACAGTAAAGCGAAAAAAATATGTCAGCGAAAAAAATAATTCACTCGTGAAAATTTGCGTACGATTATTGATCATAACTTCCAGTGTGGAATATGACGACAAACATTTATCTATGAATTTAATTTTTTATACACCAAAAAAGCACAATAAAAAACTGTCATTACTCATTACATATTTAATTGTTGTCGGTTTTCGTTCCAGAATTATGTTCGAGATGCTTGTCTAAAGTTAGATACAGTGTCAACTAACATCGATGCTGTGCAAAAACTGATGACGCCTCACGCCAGAATCTTTAGGCATTAATATGACAAGAATCGATAAAATATTACATGTGCACATGGCCGAAACAAATATTAGTTCCGGTTGGATTTCACAGAATCTGACAAACTATAAAAAAGATATGAGTCTATAGGGCATGTTAAACGTCAAAAATATATATGTATAATAGCAACAATGGCCGACTTAATGTGAAAAAACAACAACAATTTACATTGATTTTTCACATTAGGCACTAGCGCCAAGCTTCATTGAACTAAAATTGAACATGCCCAATTGGTGAAAGGAAACAGTGGCGTATCTAGAAATGTTTAATGGGGGAGGGTTTGCAATTCTTTTTTTATATAACATCATGTGACGTAATCACGTAATTTCTATGCCACAAATTAACAATTTATTCTATATACGAGTACATCGGTTTCTTTAATATTTTTTTATTTTTTTAATGTAGAAAATTTCAGTTTTTGACCTGGTACAAGATGTTTTGCCTTTCTACTATCTTAAAGGTGTAAAAGAAATGACGTAAAGTTACAGAATACTCTTATCATATTAGTGCAGCTGTCGGAGTAGTTTTTTTTTTATTTTTTCGCGCAGCGAAATTTTACATTTGCATACAAACTGATCTTAATTTGCAATTGGAGAAGTAACCGAGTTGGGAGTACAAGCGGTCGCAAAGGACTAAAAAACTGCCGAAAGGAGTACATAATTAGATTTTTGGCAGAATTTTGACCCTTCTCTTCACCTGTATGTCTGTGTCTAAAAGCCTGAAGTTACCAAAAATAATACAAAAATTGTTATCTTTAGTATATTTTTCATGGTTAATAATGAAAGGGGTTAAAAGTTGTTCGCGTCAGAAACAAATCGAAGCAAATGAGTACTGGGTTCGTCAAAATTATTGATCACGTGGCAAAAGTACCGATTGAATAACGCAGGATAGTCAATTCTAAATGGTACACAATCAATTGTTGGACAGATTTCTTTGGGAAAATCAAGAAAAAGAACAATTATCGCTAATCATTCATAACAATGTTAATTCAAGCTCTTACACATCGGCTCAAACAAGGAATTTTTTGACCGGCCAAAACATCGAATTTATGGTTCACCTTTCTTACAGTTCTTGTTTGAGACCCAATAATTTTTTGTATCCTCATACATAAAAAACAAATTATATGGTCTACGATTTTTGACTCCACAAGAAGCGGTAGAGGCTTTTAAAACGTACATTTTGCAGATACCTCAATGGACACGGAAAAAGTGTGTCCAAAATTATTTCAAACGGATGGAAAATAATTTTGATCTTCATTGAGAATACTTTAAGAGACAAAAAAACCATTTTTATTATCAATATTTACATCTTTCATTATTAGGCCAGAAATATAAATAGCAGCCATCGTATTACTTGCGGTTGCGATACATAAAAAACGATTTGGTCAACATGATAGGTATACAATTTTAAAAGTTATTTTAAAACTAAAATTTACTTTTCCAAAAAATGTCGCTTTGGGTGACCCACAATGTCCATTCCAGGCACCGACACATAATCATTTATTTCCGCTACAAGATCTTGACACTTCAGAAAGGCCATCTGAACTCGGTATTTTGCAATAGTTTTATATCGAATAACATTCCTGACCATTTTCTTCAATTTTCTTTTATTCAGTAAAATCATTGTATGCGATTATGTTGAAACATAAACTCAAACTAATAAAGCCATTAAAAATGTTTTGAAAACAAAATTTATATAATTTTTACGAAATAATATAATTAAGGTATAATCGTGTCAATGTATAATATTGTGCTACTAACAATATTTGACATTTTATTTGGTGATATAATGAAAATAATCAACCCTTTTTATCTTAATTGAATTATTATAAGCTTTAAATGTTAATGTTGTAAAATGTAGATATAGAAATTCGTTTGTTTTTTTTCATTATCAAAACATTGAATAAAACAGTGGCGAGCTTTAGATTGAGTAAAGAAAAATAATAAGAAGATTAAAGATTCGATTTTTGGGTAAAAAACTATTTTAGTTATAAGAATTAAAACGAGCCTAAGCCCTTGAGTTGGCTTTAACCCAGCCCTTTTCCTAACTTCAAAATCATGTTCTTTACTTCAAAAGAAAAGCCATTTTACCCTCTTTTTTATCTGATACCATAATTTTCTTTGACCACCATATCAAAAGTGAAGTGTTGTCAGCAGCTCCTACTATGCTTATATATACACAGAGAGAAAAGTTTGTAATTTCAACAACGAAAGGCTCTAATTTTTAGCCAACAACGCCATGAAGTTGAACTGATTCTAAGTATGTAAAATCAACAGAAGATAGTGACATATAATCACGTACAATTAAATGCAGGTAATTTTAAAATTTTAGCTGTCAATTTAATATTTTTATGTTGTTAGCTAATTCTAATTGATTTTACCGATAAATTTCTCTCTGTGTAGGTGAACCAACAACTCGGCTTTGTGACTTCCGAAGCACTGCAGTCGCGCTGCCTGTCATACCTATATTAGAGAAATACTCTGTCTAAGACTTATTTTTGTTGTTTTAACAAACTGTTGGTGCTATTTTTACAATTTTTCACCAAAATTCCGAATTTTAGTATGTTAAAAATTTTGTCTCTGTGGGAATAAGTTCCACCCTAAAATCTATATGATATCTTCGAAAAAATGAAAATTTTGCGACACCGTGAAATTTACGAGTCTGTGAATTGCTGTATCTCGGAGTGTGGCCAAGGTACAGAAAAACTTTCTACACATTAATAAAAATAGATAATTTTAGATAATGTAATACTTTAATAGAAACCGAGTAGACAATTGGCGTTTTTTTCAATATGGCGGCCAAAAAAACACATTTTACACACATAGAATTTTCTAGACTTTTAGTATGTTAAAAAGATACTTCCAAAAATCCATCTCTGTGGGAATTAGTTCCACCCTAAAATCTATTTCTCCTCTACTTAAAGTAAGCCTTTCATAAAAAAGAATCCCCAAATCACGAATTTCATTACCTATTTTAAGCGTTGCGTTGTCAATGCTGTAATCGTATACAATTAGCGCACCCTTCTTCGATGAAAAGACATACTGACACAGTGACAAACTTTTCGACATTCGAACTTAAGCCGTTTGTATTACACCAACTTGTAAGAGCATTTAGATCATATTGTAAATTTATTGCATTATTGACAACCTTGAGGGACACCTGAAGATACTGGAAACATTTCAGATTTAAACACCAATAATTTAACATACTGCCAACGATTTGGCAATAATATGAACCAATACAATCAAGCAAAGCCGATTGTATACCGATTTTTTAAGCTTAATTAACAAGTAATTATGACAAAGTCTTTTAAATGCTTTACTAATATCAGTATACACAACGTGAATCTGAGAACCAGATTAGATCACATTCATCGAAAAGTTTACAAATGCAATAAAATTTGTAGTCGTTGATCTGCCTTTCATGAATCCATCTCTCTGACTCCGACGCCGATTCCGACTCCGACTCGGACTCCGATTTCCACTCCGACTCTGACTCCGACTCCAACTCCGACTCTTATTCTTACAAAGAAAAATTTAAAATTCAAATACACACAATTTTAAGCTAAATCAACATAATTTAATTCGCAGCCAATTTATCATACAAAAATTCACAGCATATTTAAAAATAAAATAAAAATTGTAGTGTCAAGGAAAGACGATTTTCTGCGCTTCGTATTCTTAAATTTAGATATGAGGGCATCGAAAAAAACATGACCTTATCAACGCCATGCTTTTATTAAGAACAAACTATTTTTATTTTACTTACCATTTTTTTTTAAATATGCTGCGAATTTTTGCATAATTAAGGCTTTGAATTAAATTATGTTAATTTAGCTTAAAAAAATAAATATATTTATTTGAGTTTTTAATTTTTCTTTGTCAGATTTTTGGCGAGTTTTATGGTCAAATTTTTTAAATTACAATACCTTCGAAAAATGTGTCTCTAAAACTCGCAAAATAATCAGACCATAACAGTTAACACTTCTTTACTTCTTTGTGATTCTAAGCGATTACGTTTAGCCAACTCCTGTTGGTATAAATATTTTTTCAAATACCATTATTTAATAAAAAAAAATTAATAGTAGGAGTCGGAGTCGTTAGTTTTTTTTACGACTCCGACACCGACTCCGGCCAAAAATAAACGACTTCACGACTCCGACTCCGACTTCACAGCCCTAGCAAATAATATTTTACAGTTGAACAGTCATCACATCGCACAGTTATGCCTCAAAGAGCTTACCTAATGTTGGTAGACCAGTAATACCACGATACTAACTTACATTACTTTTGGAACCCGATTTAGTAATGTAAGAAATTTTTCATCTATCTGGAAAGACACCCAATGACAAAGATAAATTAAAAATATAACAAATTGGAGTCAGAAAAGCATAGAAGCGCAATGCTTAAAGACCAATGGAGATATATTATCCGGTCCAACACCTTTTTTTTAACATCAATACATAGAATCGAAGTGAGAACATCGTTCTCAGATAGTTGAATTAACCCTAAACTAATTATCTCCGGAACAAATTCCGTCGGCAGATGAAGATTTTACATCTTTGTGTGACATTGTTGACGGATAGCTAGACGATTTTTTTTAGTTTACATACGATCAGAACTGCGAAGGATCACAGGTCAGATCCGAAATTGGATAGTAATGGTTACTAGTTAATAGTAACTACTACCAATAAAATGGTTTATATTATATTGGTTGTGTGTACTAAAAAATGGTATTAAGAACCATTTCCGCTGGTTAAAAATTGGTTGGTAATGGTTACTATCTATTAGTAAAAGTAACCAAGTGCGGATCTGGCATATGGCTTTGGGGGGGGGGGGGGGGGGTAAAAACTTAATGTGTAGTATAAATTTATTAAAAAAAAAAAAGCTAAA